>PVKC010010448.1:0-25796 GCA_004027635.1 Crocidura indochinensis | reverse complement strand
CGCCACCGCCCGGCCCCCCTGAGATTGTTCTTACAAAAAAAAATATATACTCAATCAGAAAACCAACCACTACTTAGAAATATAAAATAACCCACATTTAAAAGGTGATTAATTTAAGGACTGAATCTCCCTTAAGTTATATTCATTAAACTAACTTCAGAATAAAAAAGGTTTTCTTCTATCTATAATTAAATACTCTATTTATTTGGATTATTTAAATCCCAATCCCTCACCCTGGAAACTCCTTCTCTTGAGCCTTTACTGTCACCAATACCAGCAAGCTAAAATAATTATCCTTATCCAAAGTTCATTACATCAGGTTTTACATTTGTAGCTAAATCAATCTTCAATCTATCTTTAGTTATAGGTAATGATCAAAGGAATATGTTATAAATAAACAACATTGATAAGCATGTACTACTTGTAATAATTTTTTACTATTAAACATATTAAATATAAACCAACTTTAAGAATTAAAACCAACTTGCAAAATCTAAGAAAAATGGATCTACAATCTACATACTTAAGAGTTTTTTTAAAATAGTTCTTATTCTGGAGTTGTATTTTAACAGTACAGGCAAAATTAGAAAACCAATAATCAATAAGAAATATAAAATAGATAACAACAAAAACTGATTAAGAGAAATTATTCTGGCTTAATCTTTAAAACCTTGTTTATTAGGGGCCGGAGCAGTGACACAAGCCATAAGGCATGCCTTGCCTTCGCTAGCCTACGACAGACTGCTGTTCGATCCCCCAGAGTCTCATATGGTCCCCGGTCCCCCAAAGCCACAAGAGATTTCTGAGTACATAGCCAGGAGTAACCCCTGAGCATCATCGTGTGTGGCCCAAAAGCCAAAAATACAAACAAACAAAACAAAGAACTACCTTGTTTGTTAGTTTACCTTCTACGTTGGAAAATAAAATTTAAGAATGTAGTTACAAATGATGTCAGCATTCTGTTTTTAATTCACAAAGAAATAAAATTTTCTTTTAAGCATTTATTACTAGTAGAAATTCTACCTTTGTTTTGACTAGGAGGGACACAGTTTATATTTCAAATAAGCCTTTGTTCTTGTAACAAATTTTCTTTCATATTGTTTCTGGTTTTGTTAGTTTTGGGTTTTGATTTTTAGGCCACACATGGCTTAGCTCAGGGGCTCGGTGCCTGAGGAACCAGTATATATTTTAGAAAATAAACATTATATTTCATACTGCATTTTATACCCCAGCAAATTTTATATTCAATATCTTTTCATTTTGTTTGTTTGCTTGTGGGCCATAACCAGTGGTGCTCAGGGCCTAATCCTGGGTTTTTTCTTCAGGAATCATACCCAAAAGAACCCAGGGGACCATATCAAATGCCAGGGATCAAACCCAGGTAGATAGCATGCAAGGCAATGACTTGTACTATCTCACTAGTATATTATACTGATCTTGCTAATCCATATTTATTATTTATTTAAAATACCCTCCAAAATTAAATATAAAGGGAAATGTTTGCAAGTATTTATATTAATAACTAAAATTTATGCAAATATTTAAAACGATCGGAAAGAATATGAGTAAGGAAATACATATAGCATATAAGCTTCTTACATATAAGCTTCTTAATATTAGGTATAAGCAAAAAAAGTTGGTGACCTAATGCAGTAGAAATACTATGTACACTACAAGTATTTGATAAGTACTCTCCCTTCCCTCAAATTCAACTTGTTTTTACATTTCTTAATTCAGACAAGTTTCAAAAGTGACAAAACTGAACTAAGATCAAAAAGTATCTTTGTATTACACAAAGCCGACCTGGAATTGATCCCTAGCATCCCACATGGGTGCCAAGCCCACCAGGGGTAATTCCTAAACCTATAGCCAGGAGTAGCTCTTGAGCATTGTGTGGCCCAGAAACATGCAAACAAAAAAGGTAAAATAATGTATATAAAAAAATCTCATTTTTCATAAATAATTAGTTGCTACAATAAAAAAAATAGATGACAAAGAGAATAGACAGTAGCATTCATTTGGCTTTTACCAAATTCAGACCAAATTCTACTGTAATTTATATTAAAATGAAATAGCCCATGATTGAAGGTAGGGTCTAAAACTTTACAACTTTAGTTTTCCAAGAATAAGTGTAGGAAAGCAGAAGAAACAGTGGTACATAATTTAAGTTTCTTAAAATGTGTCAAAAGAATCTGCTTTAATAGGTTTACATGCTTTGACAATTCATTGGCATCTATTAAGTAGCTAACCACAATCATTCCCCATTATAGTGTGACACATTGTAAAGTATTCATTTAAAACTGCCAAATTTCAAGATAAAAATAGGGAAAATATTGCAACAGTTTAGACAAATAATTTCTAAGTGCACTCTTAAATGTGGTATTTGCTACTGAACACTCAAATGAACACAACATTCATTTCTGGGTAGCTATATTTCTCATTACACAGAACTCCACTAAAAAATATTAAGAATTCCTAGGGCACACTCTGGTTTTTCCCAAGATGGTGGCCTAAAAGAAAACTTGAATTAGCTCAGTATTCCCACCTTTTCACACATCAATAATCCTATTCTAGCACCAACTGCCACAGCCATGGCTATGCCTGACTAACTTCCAGAAATGAGAGCAATGAAAAAAATGGAAATAAGCAGATTAATTTCTTGGTTTTCAGCGGGCGTATTTTTGTAACACTGTTACTTCTAATCAAGATCCATATAAAACAGAAAACTAAAAAAGATTAATCCAATGGTTCAGTAAAATATGAAAATGTGCACATGTGTTCTTACAAGAGTAAATTTAAGAAGAGAAATAAGTAGGATTTCTCTCTACTTTACTCTATTAAATCCCAAAGACCTTGAAAATGCAATGTAGAGAAAGAATTACAACAAAAACAACATCAATTTATCAGAGACAAAACATTATTTGCAAAATTAAACTACCCAATAAATACCTTTGGACTTGAAAAGACAATTCCAGGTCACAAAGTACTACCATATTATGGTTGAAACATTAACCTCATTACTATTGTGGTAAATATTATGTATATATTGATAAATATACTTGGCCACATTAAGAAGATATGATGGGGGGCCCGGGAGATAGCATGGAGGTAAGGCGTTTGCCTTTCATGCAAAAGGTCATCGGTTCGAATCCCGGTGCCCCATACGGTCCCCCGTGCCTGCCAGGAGCAATTTCTGAGCATGGAGCCAGGAGTAACCCCTGAGCACTGCCGGGTGTGACCCAAAAACAAACAAAAAAAAAAACAAAAAAAAAAAAAAGAAGATATGATGGATTCCCCTTTCTGAAAGTACTTAAGGGGGCAAACATACCTTTTAAGAAGTAAAACAGAAAATAACCTAGTGGTAAAGTGTCTTAGTATTTCCATTCCAGCAGCATCTACAGCCATAAGGACAAAGAAAAAAATACCCTATATGCAAGAATGCAAGGGGGAAAGCATTCTGAAGTTCTGCCACAGTTTGCTGGAAAGAAGGCATCAGAATTCCAGGCTTCCTGAGTTCCTTCTTCTCATCTCCATGCATGAAAAACTCACAAGGACAATTTAGGGAAAATATTTCCTGGATCTATCAAAATAAAAAGATTCTACGGATATACTAAACACTACCCTAATTCTCAAAACCTTGGATTTCACTATCCTTTAACTGAAAAAGTTCTTTTTGTTGTTGTTAAGCATCTATTATGTGCCAAACTCTATGATCAGTTATGCCCCTGAAGATGTCTCAAATAAAAAAATAACTTTTTAACATTGCTAATTTCATGAGCTCTTTCATTTTAGTCTTACCTAAACACACCCATTAAATTACAAAATCACTAAGATAGTAAAGTGATTTGAAGAAACCCAGGAGTAAGCATAATAATTCATTTCAGTAACTTTCACAGTCTTTGATCAGAGAGGTATATCATCCTTAAGAACATAAAGTGGGTCTCATTTCTTAAATTTAATCTAAACTCAGAGCCCTTTTATCCTAGAATATCAATTTACATAGTAATTATTATTTTCACAGATGACTGAAATTTAACTATAACATTAATAAAGATTTTTTTTAGAAAAAGCCATGATAACTAATAAGACATACATTAAAAGAAGTCAACTGATTGTTTTAGTAATAAACATAGGTGTGTGGTATTCAAAATAAGACAAATACTATAGGAGAGATTCTTCCTACGACTCAATCCCATCTCAGGAAAAGCAATAAAAAGCAAAGAAAAGAAAAATCCAAAATAGGAATTTAAAACACAAAGTGTTTGAAACTCTATGCCAAAAAGTTCTGGAGTGCAACAATACCATGGCTACAGTATTCTATGCCAATCATTACACTTTCACACAGATGTTTGAGCATAAGTTTGTTTTTCATTTACTGTCTAAAGCCCAGGATAGAGACAACCGTACCATGCAATATAAATGCCAATGCAACAGGTTCACTACATTTTTCAGTCATTTTACTACAGATGGACAGGATTATTTACTCATCTAGAATCAGCTAAGCGATCATCTGTTCAATGCTAACACTGCCATGAAAGTTCCAAATTCAACTGCCTTAACGTAAAAGAACTCTTGATTTCCCATATATGGCTACAATCTTAAAGCAGCAAACTCGAATAACTGAGAGGAGCCAGTGTTTATTTACAGTCCTCATTATTTACTACAATAGACAAGCAGATCATTTTAATGAGGAATTTTTTTTTCTTCCCTTGCCTTTTTATTTCCCAATGCATCTTATTCAGTATTCTTTGTGTGGTGGCTACTTTATTTAAGTGGTTCAATATTTAATTAAGGATTAAATAGTAAAGCAGTTTGCCCATTAAATTATAAAAACCTTCAATGTTTACATGGCATTTTAAAATTAATTAAATAACAATAGAAAATTCAAAATCAGATTTGAAAGTTAGCTTTGAAAACACTCATTTTGAAGATATTAAGCCATGACAAAACATATGTGCCAGTCATGATAGAGCATATATGTAACTACAAGGAGGGTCCCCAAAGAGCAAGATCAGAAAGAGTCCACAGCACCTCTCCAATGAATACAGGAAATTCCACATTGAACGTGTTGTAGGAGGTATATGAGGAAGCCCAAAGAGAAACACAATACACATTTCTAGGGGAAAAGTCAACATAATTGTTTTAATTCAATTGCTCAATTACTTAAATTCAATTCCTCTTTCACTTAATTGTTTTTAGTTTAAATCTTAGTGCCTACTTTCTTAGTAATAAAAAAAAAAACACTGAGTTGATTGTCCTCTCAAAAAAAAAATAAATTAAAAGGATGCTAATAAAATCTTTTTCAAATTATCTTTTATTTTATCTTAATATTTTTAATCCATAGATGCTGAATTTGGAGCCAAGTTTTTCCTTGTACCCACTGAGAAGCTGTGCAATTTTTTCCTCATTACATTGATGATGTGTTCTTATATAATACTTATACTGAGACAGGGCTGAAAATATTTGCTATCTTAAATGAATATATGACAAGAATTCCTGGATATGGCTTTTCTACAGCTTTAATTCTTTCCACAGTGACAAGAAAACTAGGAATGAAGGCAGTGAGTGAACACCCAAGCCAGGCAAAAAACCACGCAGGTGAGCCATGTGGAATGGTCATGTGATTAGTGTTGTCCCAGAGCAACTCTAGCATTTGTGTTACCTAAGCAATGAGGTGGAAGGTTGGGAGTTCTCCTTCTTAATCATCTGCTGCCCTTTGTTTTCTGTTCTCAGTTCTTCAAATATGCATTTAATTAATGATGGTGTGAATGCAATTTGTTAAAGGTATGACAGGCTTTCACACTCCACATTACCAACTCATGTAAAAACTGTAACCATACAAATGCTTTCCCAGTTACCTATAAGTCTTATAAAGATTCCACCAGTTACCACTTCCCCTCCACACCACTATCTGTTCAGTTCCATCAATTATATTATATAAAATGTAATGTTTGGAGCCAGAAGATTGATAGTGCAAATGTTAAGGTACTGACTCCTGGCACAAAATGATCTTTGATCAATACAGACTATAGCCTTAAAAACTTCCAGCATCACCTAGATAGCCTGGGTATTTCTGGCACTTCCGGAACAAAGCAACATCATATCATCAGATCCTTATATTACACCATAGGTCTAGTTGGTTAAGAATTTCCATTTGGGAGTTCACAGTCTTAGTAGGCCTTCTCTGCAAATAAAACCCAAAACCATCAGTACCAATTCCATATTTATTACACACACAATTTAGGGATTTAAAAAGCATTCTAGATTAGTGTTTTTCAACTTTTTTGTGCAATAGCACACTTTTTTTCATGAAAATAAAATCACAAGTCACACCACCATCAGAAAATGTTAAAAAATTTTAACTGTGCTATATTGACTATATATAAAGTAATTCTCTTGAATAGGAATAAATAAACAAAAGGAAATTATTTTATAATTTATAATGCATTTCGGCTCACAAATAGACCGATCATTCAAGTGATTTTTTCCCACGGCACACCAGACAATATCTCACAGCACACTAGAGTACGATGGCACAGTGGTTGAAAAACGCTGTTTTGGAGGGTCAGTGATAGTACAATGGGTAGGTTGCTTGCCTTGCTCGGGGCTAATTGGGTTTGACCCCTTGGTATCCTATAAGTTCTCCTGAGCATCACCAAGTCTAATTCCAGAGTGTAGAACCTGAGCACTGCTGAATGTGGTCCAAAACCAAAAAATTAAATTAAAAATTATAAAGTATTCTTTGTTTTGTAAATGCTGAAATATTTAAAGAGTTGGTTTTTGTTGCTCTTGGGGTTTTTTTGTTTTGCTTTGTTTTGTTTTGTTTTTGTTTGTTTTTACTGCTGGACCACTCTGAACTTTCAGTGTGCCGTTCTATACTAAGAATTTCTTGACGTGGGAATGGAGCTATAGTACAACCTTACTGGTGGTTGACCCAGGTTTGATTCCCTGGAATTCTATATAGTTCCCTAAAGCCCCACCAGGAATGATTCCTGAGCTCAGAGCCAAAAGTAATTCCTAAGCACTACCAGGTATAGCCCAAAAGCCAAAAAAAAAAAAAAAAAAAAGAAAAGAAAAGAAATATTTTTCACATTAAGTGTAACATGTTGCATTTCCAAATCTATATGGTTATAGAAATCTTTTTGTTTGTGACTACATCTAGCAGTGCTCAGAGGCTATTCTTGCTTGAGGATTACACCCAGTTGTTTTCACTGGGGTTTATGGCACACACCAGGAGGTGATTAAGACATTAAGACTATTTTTGTAGTCTATTCTCAAGGGCTCTCTTTTTGTTGTGCTGGGGGACCACATGATAACAGACATCAAACTCTGAACAAGGAATAAGATCTATACAATGTTAAGCCCAAAGTAAATTCATGGTGACAATCTTTTTTTTTTAATATACATCTTTATTTAAGCATCATGATTACAAGCATGTTGGTAGTTGGGTTTCAGTCATAAACAGGATAACCACCCCTTCACCACTGCAGCATTCCCACCACAAAGAGTGGTGAACGTGGTTAGGGAAATAACTACACTAACAAATAGCATGCCAATGTTAAAGAAGGAGAGAAGTAGAATGCCTGCTGTGATACAGTTAGGGTCACGGTGACAATCCTGAGAATGTAGGATTATTTTTTTTTCTTTAATTTTTTTTGGATGCTGTGATGGAACCGATGACTTCACAATTCTGGATAAGTAATCAACTACTGAGCCACAACCCTGGCCTCTGATGGAAACCTGTTTATGGAGCATTCACATGGCACACATCTTGCAAAGCTCTTAACCAAACCATTCAAAACATATTTGATATGTAGATCAAAGTATAATATATATAAAATAATATATTCTATAATGTATATAAATAAGTTTTCAAATATTGTGTTTTTCTTTCATTTATTTACATATCCATCCCACCAGCCATACAACAGATGTGAATACAAAGTGGCAATGTATGTGAATAGTCTTGTGTTTGGTGCTTCTAGCATTCTTTTATTAATGTACATATAAAACATGGGATTTTAGATAAGAGCCTCAGAAGAAGTAATGCCTTATTTAAGAAAGACTCTGACCAATTATTCTGAGACCATATGAAACTCAATTCAAAGCTATCAGGTATGACTTCTGAGCAAAAAAAAAAAAAATCATCATGACGGGTTCCTACAATAAAAACCACTTCCAAAGAAAAAAAGAAAAAAGGATCGGCCTGAGCAATGGCACATCAGGAAGACGTTTGCCTTACACGTAGCTGACCTAGGATGAATCACGGTCTCCCGGTGTCCCAAATGGCCCCCCAAGCCAGGAGTGATTTCTAAGCACATAGCCAGGAGTAATCCCTATGCATCACTGGGTGTGGCACAAATTAAAAAAAAAACACTTCAGTTGTTAAAATTATTAAAAGATGTATTAACAGAAAGCATTATAATTGACCCATTAGAAAATGAAACTGTTTGGGCAGAAGAGAGAGTAGAGAGGTTAAAGTGTCTACCTGTTAAACAGTTGATCCCCATTCATTCAGTTCCAGGTACTGTTCATGCTGTCCAAACACATGACCACCAAACCAAGGAAATAGTTAATTTACAAATGTGTTTGAAGGGTCAGGAAGATAGCTCAAAGGGCTGGATCACATACTTTACATGTAAGATGCTTGGAATCAATCTCCAGCATTTTATGTGAAGTAGCCCAAACCTAGGTAATAGAATCCAGGAACCAAATCACCACTGGGTTTGATCCAAAACAAAAAATATGCTTCACTATTAGAGGTTACCTATATTTTTAATTATTGCCATTTAAGACAATCAGATATGTGCTAATCTGATTCAAATGCTCAATGATTGTACAAAATTAGCTAAAGCCTACCCTTGTTGTCCAATAGTTTTTTAAGTTAACCCTTTCCATTATCTTACTATCCTAACATATAAACTGCAAAACCATAGGAAAATGTTTTAATTGTTTTAACATGAATATTTAATACAAAGTAAAACAAAAATATTAAAAATTCTGGAATCCAAACATATACCTCAGTAGTCAGGGTAATATGCCTTGCACATACTGGGACACTAGTTCAAACCCAGCAACATAAAGCTGTCCAGCACCACCTCCTCAAGAACCTACCTCAAGGAGTACTGTAGAGCAGTCCCATATAACAGGGAATTAGCAACTCTGAGTCCTCCATCTTCTCAGTGAATTGTTGATCAAGTATTACTGGCAGTAGCCCACTGAGCACTGCTTAGCAGCCCACCTCCCCATAAAGTAAAATGCTTTTGGGGGATTCTAAACTGGACACGTTCAAAACAAAACCTACCCCATGACTGAACGTTCTCTTAGAAACAACTTTCTAGGATCAAAGCAATAGTACAGAGGTCAGGGGATTTGCCTTGCAGAAGGCAGACCTGAGTTTGATCCCCAACATTCCATATGGTTTCTCAAGTAACACCAGGAGTGATTCATGAGCGCAGAGCTGATCACTTACCCTGATCACTTCTGGGTGTGATGTCCCCCAAAAGAAACAATTTCCATTGTTATAAACCAATTGTATTCAATCACTGAAGTCTCAGTACCTCTCATGTTGCCCTATCCTTTTGATCATCATAGCTTCCTGGAATTAGCTCCATCCTAACTTCTCTAGCTTTTTAGGTAATTCTTCCTACAATTCACTTGACAATTTATAACATTGTAAGTCCATTATCATCCATACCGTATATTATATCTTATAAACCATCTTATACCAAAACTCAACATTTCACATCTGACAACTTTCCTTTAACCTTCTTGCTTTCTGAAAGCAAGCTATTTTTCCTGTTTATTATAATCATGCGGTAAGCCTTCAGTAAACATACAAATTATTTTAAAACAAGAACACAAGCTAATCTTCTGCATTGTATTAGAGCCCATGTTAAAAAGAAAGACAATGTGCTGAAAATACACTTGTTGGAGCCAGGGCTCAGTGGGCTGAATATACACCACCAGGTGGGGCCCAATATACAAAATAAATAAAATAGAGCTGTTCACTTTAGTTGTATTTAAAGAGTCAGCCTATATGTAGGGGCCAGATTACTAGTACAGCTTCACTTGCCTTGTACACATCCAAGCTGGATTCAATCTTCAGCATCTTATATGGTCCCTTGAGCATTGCCAGGAATAATTCCTGAGTGCAGAGCCAGGAGCAACCCCTAACCATTACCAGGTGTGGCCCAAAAACAAAACCAACAACAAAAAAAACTCTGCATTACCCCAAAATTAAAGATTTACAATAATTATCACTGGCCCTTAGAATGATGATGATAATGCATATAAGTTGTGATATGGTTAACTTTATGTTTACCCAGAATGGAGTTAACTCTTTTGTGTGTGACATATTTCTCTTTTGACAGCATGATACAAGGAGGGAAACTGAATAGACCAGTTACTTGAATTCTAGTTTGTCTAGATTACATCTAAATAACAGTAATGAGTTCCTTGTCCCCATTAAATTTTACTATATAAGAAGCCTTCTCACCATTTGTTTATTGAATAGTCTTTTGGAGAAGAAAATTAGGGGCTGGAGCAATAGTACAGTGGGTAGGGGGCTTCCTATCATGTGGTTGGCCCAGATTTGATCCTTGGTTCCTCAGAAGGTCCCCAAGCCCTCAAGGAGTGGATTCCTGAGCACAAAACTAGGAGTAACCCTAAACACTGCCGATGTAGCCCTGACACCAAAATAAATAACTGAATAAAAAGGAAAGAAAAACTAGTTAGCTAATAATCTGATTAACCTAAACTTTCCTTCCAAGACTCTTCTATCATCTGCCTAAGTCCTCAAGGGAAGCAGAGCCAGTTAGCTGTGCAAGAGAACAGCTGCAATAAGAAGTGACAGAGGGATTTCGTCACGGAATTAGCCCCAAGAGATCTTAGATCTCAGTTCACTTTGTGCAGTCTAGCTTAAGAAAATTCCAGGGAAATAAAATGTTAATATGGGCATTTTTACAAACCAATCATTAGGCAACCATGGTCCTAAGAGCCAGAACAAGGATGGTTCTGTCTAAACTGCATTGCATTGTTATTAAAATAATCTCAGCTAAGGTCAACCTGAGCAAGGATCAAAGGAGTTTTAACTAATTTATTGTGAGAGGGGGAGTTTGTAACACCAGTGAGGTTGCTGTTTTCTTTTAACTAAAAAAATAATTCTATGGATTAGTGACCTTCCCTCTGATACTAAAGCAATATATGTTTACTGAAATTCTAGTCCCTAAAACCTCAGAATGTGACCTTTGGGAAGAACAAGTTTATTGTCATTAGATATAATAAGGGCATGTGGAGTAGTGTGGATACTTAAATCCACACTGACTGGTGTCTTTATGAAAAGAGAATTTGGGCAAAGGAAAATGATGTGAAGAGATTCTGGGAGAAAACAAGAGTCTAGAAAGGTCCTTCAGTCTCAGCCCTTAGAAATCACCCAATCCTGCCCAGCATGGAGATTCAAGAACTATGAGGTAATTTCTGCTGTTTGTCACCAAACCTTTGTGACATTGGTAGAGAAGTCCTAGAAAATCAATGCATAACATTTAAAAAAAACTGTAAAATTTTCTGCAAGGTTATATATATATATATATATATATATATATATATATATATATATATATATATATATATATATATATATATATATATATATATATATATATATATATATATATATATATATATATATATATATATATATATATATATATATATATATATATATATACGAATTAGCACTTGACTAGAAATTCATTTTCTAGAATTCAGTTAGTAACATTTGGCACAAATCTCTGCCTCAATTTCCTTAGGAAGAAAGTAGAAATTTCCTTGAAAGGAAAAAAGGAAAAAAAAATGCTCTTTCTGTCCTGTAAGGAACAGGACTCAGGAATGTACATAAAAGTTACTAAACAATAGAGTGGAAGAAAGAGTGATTGCCTTGCATATGGCAGATTCAAATTTGATCTCCTACAGTCCATATGGTTCTGGAGTCTGTCAGGAGTGATCCCTGAATGAAGAACCAGAAGTAAGCCCTGAACACCACTAGGTGTGGTTATAAACAAAAAAGAACAAAGAAAGTTATCAGGTTTGTTCTCTTGGTGGTGAGGGTGCTCTGGATTAACAACTATTGGCTTTGCACTCAGGTGTCACTCCTGGTGATGACTGGGGGACCATATGGGATACTTTGAATCAAAACCCAGGTCAGCCATATGCCCTTCTTATACTATCTCTTCACAGCACTACCCTCCCCCATAAAAGTAATGTAGAAGGGTCAGAGAGATAGCATGGAGGTAAGGCATTTGCCTTGCATGCAGAAGGAAGGTGGGTCGAATCCTGGCATCCCATATGGTCCTCTGAGCCTGCCAGGAGCGATTTCTGAGCATAGGGCCAGGAGTAACCCCTGAGAATCGCCACTGGGTGTGACCCAAAAAACAAACAAAAGTAATGAAGAGTTTAAAGTATTAAGCAAATAGAAAACATAACCAAACATTTAAAATTAATTTACTATTCTTGATCTTTAGTTAAGAAAAAATTGCAAAGTTTTTTTTGTCTATTTTCTTTATTTTCTTTCTCTGAAAGTATGTGAGTCTCACATTTACCTCATGAATGTGACTAAATGACTTCTGTGTTTAATCAAAAACTAAATAAAACACATTTAGAATGTTAAGAACATCATACTGAAAAGAAATAACTTTTTAAAAGTGAAATAACTAAAAAGCCACCCAAATCAGAAGATTAATAGCTTTTATAATGCTTAATTCATGTATCATGTTTACTATCCATTATCTCCATTATCCAGAAACTAGATTAAATCTCAAAGATATGCAGATCAAAACCATCAACACTGACTTTAAGGAACTTCTACAATAACAAAGGAAATAGGAGTTAAATATTCATATTATATATTACAATTATGCATAAAGTACAACAAAGCATATTTACCTACATTTAAATAGATTTATGGTTAATTTTTTGGAGTTGGTAATATTTTAAACAAAACAACACTTGCAGGAATTAATTGAAAAACTGTTCATTATTCCTCCTTGATTCTACTAATCATTGCTTCAGATTGGAGAGAACTTCATCTCTCAGATGACCTCTTGGTCAGACTTAAATTAAAACTGTTTCTCTACATTTGCTACATTTATTTTATCATTCTTTTGTGCTGAGGAAAAGAATTATAATTAAAGTGAGGGGTTTTTTCTCTGAATTTTTTTATTTACAAAAACTAACCCATTTCAATCACACTAAAAACGTTTTTCTAAAATAATATTCCCAGGGCTGGAGAGATAGCATGGAGGCATGGCATCTGCCTTGCATGCAGAAGGACAGTGGTTCGAGTCCCAGCATCCCATATGGTCCCCCAAGCCTGCCAGGAGCAACTTCTGAGCATAGAGCCAGGAGTAACCCCTGATCATTGCTGGATGTCACCCAAAAACCAAAAAAAAAAAAAAAAAGAGACTCAAGAAGTCCTAAAATAATATTCCCTTCTTTTCTAAATGTATCATTTAAGGCAGTATATTCCAAGTAAAATTTCTTTGCTAGCTAATAATTTTCCAAGTTCAGCTAAGTATCAGTGATTCATATATAGTCTATATATTTTTAACACATCTTTACTTAAATCAAAGATAACTTGTAGATACAAGGAATAGTCAAATTAAAGACAAATTAATGCACTTAAAAAACACTTTTCTTATAAATTGTATCTTTAAGAGAAAAAATATGTGAAACAATTTATTCATTTTGAATCTCAGTTGACTATGAATAGTTTGATCTGAAATCCAGGAGACAGAGGAGTGTAAAAGTAAGTACGAAATCGTGAAATGACTCAAAAGGTCTTTATTGCTCTTTTTGTTTACTTATGTCAATATGAACTTGAAAGCTCTGTTTGCAAAAGCTAAAACACAAAGCAGATAATCTCTTGATGGATAATTGAGTTGACACTATTAAGGTCTAAAAGCTACAAAGGCAGAAGTAATGGTTGCTATTTTCTGGATGGGAATGACAAAAGGACAAGTAAAATAAATTAATGAAAAGAGAAGCAAATAATATATAATTAACTGTAGCTATGCAGGTTAATGCTCCCATTTTTGTCTCCTGGTTTCATTTCAGTGCTTGTTTCAGTTTTTCTCATTCCCACTTACTACTTTCTCTTTTATAAAACAGTTAAGCAAATAAGTACCTAGTATCTTTTATCTTTCAAATGTCTAGCATCTTTCATTTTCTCCACAATGACATGCGTTTCTAGAAATTCCTTAATAACATCTTTATCACAAATTATAATAAAGTAGCAAATCTTAATCTAAGCACAATTCTCATAAGAAATAGAAATATGGGCTGGAGCAGTCGTGCAAGAGGTAAGGTGTCTATCTTTTTTGCACTAACCTAGACCACGTTTCAATCCCCTGGCAGCCCATATGCTCCACCAAGGTAGGAGCGATTTCTGAGCACATAGCCAGGAGTAACCCCTGAGTATCACCGGATGTGGCCCAAAAACAAAACAGAAAAAAAAGAAATAGAAATATATGAAAGAATACTGAAGAGGCAGTAAGAAAAACCTTAGAAGCCTGGTTTATGTCTATTATTTTTCTAAAAATTTAAAATTTAATCATAAATTTAGAAAAGAAAAAGTGGGCACTTCTAAAGAATCTGTAATCTTTAAGTGTTTGACATAAATTTTTGCCCATAAAATTATATTAAACAATATCGGGGGCCGGGCAGTGGCGCTGAAGGTAAGGTGCCTGCGCTAACCTAGGACGGACCTCGGTTCGATCCCCCGGTTCCCCATATGGTCCCCCGTGCCTGCCAGGAGCGACTTCTGAGCGAATAGCCAGGAGTAACCCCTGAGCGTCACCGGGTGTGGCCCAAAAACAAAAACAAAAACAAAAACAAAAATTATATTAAACAATATCTAGATAAGCATTTATTTAAAATTTAGAGCCACTGGCCGGAGCAGTGGCACAAGCGGTAGGGTGTTTGCCTTGTGAGTGCACTAATCTTAAGACGGACCGCATCCCCCAGCATCCCACATGATCCCCCAAGCCAGGAGCAATTTCTGAGTGCACAGTGAGGAGTAACCCCTGAGCATCACTGGGTGTGTCCCCCAAAAAACAAAACAAAACAAAATAAAATAAAATAAATTCAGAGCCAGGAAGATCTGAGTTCAAATGCCAGTTCTATATGGTCTGCCAAGTACCATTGGGAGTAACTCCTGAGCACTGTTATGTGAGTAACCCACCATACCACCTGAGATTACCTAAAATAAAGAAAAATTTTCATAGAGAAAAAAACTAGCACAAAAGAATGCATACTGATAGTTTACTTTTTGCATTTAATTTTACACATCAATTCAAATATTCAACAAAGCAGATGGTTTTACATAATGTCCTCAAGAGTATGAGGACTCAATTTCAATATGATCCATAGTTTTAAAAAAAGAGAGATAACTCAATGAGCTAGAGCATGTGCTTTGAATCTAGGAGGCCAGAGTTCAATTTCCAGCCCCACATGTTCACCCCAGCAATGCCAGGAGTGAGCCTCCAGATATGGTCATGAGAAGTCCCATGAGCTTAATTGAACTCAGGGTGTGTCCCAAAACAAAAACAAAACAATAAATACCAATGGAATAGAGATGTGACTCAATGGTAGATCGATACCTGCAATTTGTAAGGTCTTTGGTTCGATCCCCAGAACTACAAAATTTAATTTTAATCTATTTGAGGATTGTAAAAATAGAGATTAAGATGCCCACATTTTATTTGTCTGAAACCAATTCTATCCCTAGCACCACATGGTCACTCAAGTACCACTGGATGTGGACTTAGGAGCCGCTAGTATGGCAGAAGTGGCTCCAGTAGTTCTAGAATCATGGTACCACAGGGTCAGAGAACCACTGCATCCCAGAGTCCCTGCATTAGGCTATCGAGCTGGATTAGTGACCTCTGTCAAGAACAAACCCCAGGTCTTCAGAGTGCTGGTTGCCAGGTTCCCCCAAAATACTTAATCAACTGGATTCCAACTATTATGAATTGACAAGGTTATGTGAATTTTGCAGTGGTACCTTTGGTTTAACTCTAGTAGAAAATATAAGGCAAATTAGATACTGAATAAAAACTGTCCAGCTCATAATTGGAAAGAAAATATGGCTTCTTCAGAAAGGCAATGCTTCTTTGGTGGTCTGCTCTAATTTGAATAGGCCTTTCCATCATACTTCAGTTTTACTTTCTAAATGAATCCTAAATAAGAACCATGTGATATAGACCAGAATTGGCTAGTGTTACTTTTGATTAAACTGGCCAGAAGATGAATATTTAATAATATGATAAATAACCATGATTATGAAAATCAAAACTTTCTATGAAATAATTTCCACCAAAAATCATTTCTCAGAGTCAAAGTATAATACAAGGAGCTAATAAACAGAGAAAAATACCAAGAAACAAAGAACACCTGAATTAAAAGACAATCTCTCATTTTAAACTGAAAAATGCAAACAGGAAACAAACACACATTTCCATAGAAACAAAACGTTGCTTCAATTATATATTAAATGCTAAAGGGATCCCAAAGATCATGCTTATAAAAATGAACAGAAGTAAATAATGCATTCCTTTAGAAACTTGAGAGAGCAATATTTTAACATAGGAAACTGGTAAGTTGGCAGAAGGAAAGACATTAGAGTCATGGTAACAAGAATACATTCCATAAACCAAGTAAAAACATATCTAATTCAGGACTTTAATAAAAATAATTATTTTAGCATCTTCAACACATCAAAATAAATGTATTCTAACAGTATCATGCAAAAAAATTATATGTATATTTTGGTTGCCATGTCTGAATCTGACCAACTCATAGACTCAATCTATTTCCGAAAGAGATGTAAAACAAGCTGTGAAAAATTACGGTACACTGGCCATGCAGCTGAAAGCTGGCAATCTCAGGAGGAGAGAGTAAGCCAAGGCCCTTTACTGCTAAATCCATCATCATTCACACTCATCACTCAAAGCCAACCTTTCACCATTCATCTATGGTTCTCTGCAAACACCAACCTGAACAAAATTCCAGGTATTCTGATACTTGAGCTGACGTCACAAGGACAGTTAGAATTGAGTGGGGTACCCTCATCCCTACCCTTCCCACCTCCACAGTCTTGTACTTCTGGAAGGTCTGGCAGCTAAAACCACACCCCACAAAAGCCACAGTATCAGTCATAGAGTTTGGAATCCCTGGACCGTACGCCGGAAAAGGTCATGAAAATTTCAACTCTTTTAAGACTGTCATCCTAGACTGATTCAGATGCCAACCTGTATTGTTCTGAAACAATAAGATATGTCAACATAATTTATAATGTTTTTACTTATAATAAAGTAATTTATAAATTAAAAACAATAATTTTTAAAACTGTATGTAGATTTCAATGTGATCATGTCTGTCTTAAGATCCTCGTAATAGCATTAAAAACAACAAAATCGATTCCTACAATTTAGGCATGAATTGAAATAGATAAGAGGATAGAAAACCTAAAGCTGTGTTAAGTTTAATTGTAAAAAGTAGTTGGTCATTCATGTCTTTGTTCAGGAAAAGATTAAATAATGCTTGTGTATTTAAGAGCATTTTTCTTCCAACTACCAAAACAAAAGAAACAAACAAAAACCCTTTCAATGTTTTTAAAGCACGAAAGTCAACTACTCTATTGATTCTGCTCAATAAATTGTCAGTTGAAAATACAGCAAAGTGTGGATTAAGCCCTTTATAATAATCTATAAGACTCCAGGATGTTACAAATGGTAGAGTGGTAAGTAGATCTCCTGCATTAAAATTCATCCATAAATAAAGACCTGGGTTCAATTCCTGGAGATAAATTTGAAACCCTAAAGGAGACATTTTCCTATAGTTTGCTATGGTGCCCAAAATCCTTGAATAACAGCCACAATAATCATGCTGGAGATACACATTGAGACATCAGAAATAATGATTCAATAAATCAGAAATGAAATTATTGTGCAGATCATCAAAAATAAAACCATTGTATAAGAAAACCAGTAGAGGCTAGACTTTCATGCCTGAAAAATCAAACATGAAAAGCAATTTATCTTCAAATAAATTATCAACAGAAAATAACATTTTTAAAATCCAGAAACTGTTATGAATAATGCCTGATAAATTACAGGAGACAAATTAAATGTATCATCCTGCCTAATAAAAAAATGTAAATCTTTATATTAGCAAAAGAAATAACATCAAAAAGACACATGTAGTACAGTACTCTAGTTAAGAAAGTGAATTTCAGGGCCAGAGATATAGCACAGCGGTAGGGCATTTTGCCTTGCATGCTGCAGATCCAGGACAGATGGTTGTTCAAATCCCGGCATCCCGTATAGTCACCCAAGCCTGCCAGGAGTGATTTCTGAGCGTGGAATCAGGAGTAACCCCTGAGCGCCACGGAGTGTGACCCAAAAACGAAAGAAAAAAAATGAATTTCAGGCAAAGCAGTGGAGACTGAGCCATGCCGTCTGAGGCTCACAGTTCACTCCCTAACACTGCAAATCCAAGTGTGGGTGGGTCCAGCAGGCATGAAGAGGTAAACCCTAGGCCCCTATTACCAAAAATAAGAGGGTAGGTTCTATAGCCAGACTATCTAGTTCAAATTAAACTCTTCTACCTAGTTTAGCTATACTATGCCCACTTTATAAAATCATTCTATGCCTCACTTCCCTCAGCTATAACGGTGAGATAACACTAGTGTGAAATTTAAAAGTAGCAATTTATAAAGGGTCAGAGCAATAATAGCACAGCTTTAAGGTATTTGCCTTGCATGCAGCCGACCCAGGACAGGTTTGAACCCCAGAATCCCATAGGATTCCCTGAGCCTGCTTGAAGTGATTTTGAGTACAGAGCCAGGAGTAACCTGAGCACCACCAGGTGTGGCTCAAAAACAAAAAACAACAAAAAAGAAGACTTTAGTGCCTGATACTTAGTATGTACACAGCTACCTTTATTACTACAAGACAGTAATTCTGGTTCAAAGTAGAGGGGCCGGAACAGTGGCACAGAGGGGTAAGGTGTCTGCCTTGCCTCCGCTAGCCTAGGATGGACCACGGTTCAATCCCCTGGCATCCAATGTGGTCCCCAAGTCAGGAGTGATTTCTGAGCGCATAGCCAAGAGTAACCCCTGAGCGTCACCGGGTGTGGTCTCCCCCAAAAAATAGAGTGCTAAATTTATACTTACAGAGATTTTCTCCAAAATGACCCCAAATAAAGGTGAAAGAGGTTTAAAGTAAGACTCGACTAGATAATAATAAAAGCATACAAATGACTTTTTCATGTCCTAGAAATCTAAATACTAAGCAAGCAAACAGGAACAACAACTCAATTTGTATGACAGAACCTCCCAAAGAAAAAGTGATTGTACCAGGCACCTCTATAAGCAGGAAGAAGGATTATAAACAGGAGGATTGGTTAAATATCTGTTGGAAATCCATCAAGTTCCCAAATCCCTTCTCTTTCTCACTCCATTGAAGTGAATGTACAGAATCTCTACAGAATCCAGGAACTGATTTAGTCTCTAGAAATATTTTTTAATAATCTGATTATAACTAACTAGGGCATAAGGAAAATTTAAAGCACGTATGTCACATTTTAAAATAAAATAAAGATAACATTTATATGCTGCTTCCAGAGTTTGGCTTCAGCTTTATAGCTTACAAACAAGTCTGTGTTCCCCATAAAAAACACCTAAGAGAGGAAGGGAGACAGGGAGGGAGAGAGAGAGAGAGAGAGAGAGAGAGAGAGAGAGAGAGACAGAGAGACAGAGACAGAGACAGAGAGACAGAGAGACAGAGAGAGACAGAGACAGACAGAGACAGAGAGACAGAGAGAGACAGAGAAAGAGAGAGACAGAGAGAGAAAGAGAGACAGAAAGACAGAGAGAGAGAGAGAAAGAGAGACAGAAAGACAGAGAGAGAGAGAGAGAAAGAGAGACAGAGACAGAAAGAGAAGTGAGGGAAAGAGAAAGAGAAAAAAACACCCAAAGAAAGAGCTGAGGTACATGTTTTACATATTTTAACAGCTGAAGTCCTAGATTCACTCCCCAGAACTGAATGGTCACCATACCACCAATCAGGAATAACAGCTGAGCACAGATCTGGGAGTAGCTCCTTAGCACAGCAGGGTGTTGTATACAAAAACAAATACAGATGCAAAATACAAATACAAAATAACAAATATAAAAATTACAGAAACAAACAATATGTAAGTAAAATATCTACAAACATCAAGAAAGACAGCTTAATGAATGCACGAAGTAGCAGGTTTTGCATGCAGAATACCTTGATACTGTCCCCCAGGGAACTGCTAGGAATAACAGATTATAAAACTGATACTTCTAAATCTAAAATTTTCATGAGACTTTCAAACTACTGGTCAACTTTTAGAGATATTTTTGGTGGGAGGTGAAGGGGAGTAACACACAACAGTGTCCAGGGCTTATTCCTGGCTCTGTGATCAGGGGTCATTCCAGGTAGGGTTCCAGGGACAATAGGGGATGTCAGAAATGAACCAGATCAGCTGCATTGCAAAGCAAGCACTTTTTCTAGCCCTTTTAGAAAATGTAATAAAATGTTTAGACTATTTAATAAACAGATTAGCCAAGGACTCACACACATTTGAGAAGATTCTATAACCAAAAAACAAAAACAAAAAAAACAAAAAAAAAAACCCAGAAACCAAATCAAACAAACAAAAGAGAAACTTGGTTGAAATGAATAAAATATAAAGAAAAAAGAATTTCCAAAAACTATCATCAACAACCTCCAAGGAATTAAAGAATTTGAAGATCCATAAAACACAAACAAAATGTTATCTTTTTTTAAAACAAGAGGTTCAGTAATAGTAGAATTTTATAAAATATTTATTTATAAAAGTAAAGTAAGAAAGATTTGAAAAACAATTGTCAATAATTAGAGGACCAAGTTCCTATATCTTCCACCCAAAAATATATATAGACAGTAGTGAGAGAGAAAGAGGGAATGAGAATCAATTGAGGGAAGGAAATCAAGGAAATAACTCTAAGACTGCCCAGATTTCTGCAAGAGAATGTGTTCCAGCAAAAGGAGATCCAACAAAGAGGGTATAATTAGTTTACGAGGTATAACACATACAAGAAACAGGAAACTTTAGGATAAGGAAGACAAGAGGCCTAGCACAACTATGTAACAGACCACAGGACTGTCACCAGTTTAGATTAGAACAGATAAGAATAGTTGAAAAGCTTTAATGTCAAGACTATGAAATTAAATGGAATAATGAAAAGATATCTAAACTACAGTATAAAGTCAAGGAATAAGTTTATGATGAATACATAAAATAATTAAGCTTATTTCTAACAAATAAATGTATTTCAGGAAAAAATGGTACAAGTTAGTAGTAGCTTTAATCAGTAACCCTAAAATTATACAATATGATGGAACTATGAAGCGCATTTATAATGTAAGCAGTAAATACTGTTTTTAATTCACAGTATAGTAACTACAATAGGAGGACAAAAAAAGCCAGTAATGTGGCGAAGCTGTGAATAATTCTTATCTGGCATTATGGTAAGATAATAGATAGAATCTAAAAGTTTAGTCGTGAAGCAGTCAGGATCCACAGTCCTTTCACAGCATGAAAAAATTACAGAACACTAGCTGGCCTTTACCCATTTTCCCCTTAAAAGATTTTAAAGGTGGTGAGATCTCTTGGGAGGTGGGGGGATTTGAAGCTGCAGGCAGGCCGGGAGGGAGACCCCATCCCCCAGGGCAATTCATTCTTGAGATGTAATAAAATCAAGAGACACCAAGGTTTGGAGGAATTACTTTTTCATTGATAACTGTCTTACCTGGAGCCACTGCAGAAGCAGAGAAGACTGGACCCCCCACTGAGAGGAGCTCTGGTAGGAAGAAAAGCCAGGATAGGAATATCAAAGGAGACCTTCCATTACCTCAGCCCTTCCTCCAGGCAACAATCCTAGCAACTGGACTCTAGACTAGATAGAAAGCTCCAGGTGGGACAGATAAGGAGAAACCCTATAAAAGTCAACTGGGAACAAAGGACTAGAGCACGTGTGCTGCCTATGTACATGGTACCCGAGCACACATTGCCCACGTCTCCTCTCCTGATATGTGTACTTTCCAAATGCTGGATGGTGGTGCCAGCATTAGGTAGAAATGCAGCATAACTTAGAATTGCTCTCCACCTCCCTCCTCAAATGCTTAGAAATGCTCTCCACCTTACTCCTTACTCTAACTTTCTTATCCTCTCCCTCCCCTTCCTTAGTACTTCCAAATAAAACCTGTTCTTAATTCACTATTCTTGCCCCACCCCTTGAAATTTTTTTCAGTGAGGGAAGGTTGTGGATCCTAAAGACCTGGCTGGGTATGGTCTAGGATTACTTGGTTTTTCTTGCCAGAAAGAGGCCTACAGTCCTCAAAGCTGCAGATTTCTCCTTCCCACTTCACATAAATCATCTGGACCCCTCCACCAGCATCAGTATCAATACATATTTTACATATTTTATTGGAGATTTCATTGTAAACTGCAAAAGACTGACTATGGGCAGTTGAAATATCTGTCCCTACGTAACAGGAAATAGAATTAAAAAAATAGTAGACAATGCAGTTTTCCTTTGCAAGCCTCATAGATCTATTAGGCACTCCTTAAACAATGCTTACATCTCTAATAAAAAACATAAAAAAGATTGGTAAAGTTGAGTCATAATATTTAGAAATACTAATTATAATAAGTATATGCTCAGATAATTTGAAATCTGCAGAGTAAGAATAAAATAAATTTGTCATCCAGATATTGTTAATATTTTACTGAACTGCCTTTGAATAATTTTACTTAATAAACATTCTTGTATGTAGATTTTTAATCAAATGAGCTCATGCTGAATATGTAAATTTCCTTATTTACTTCAATTAACATTTCCAGATATCCTTAAACAGTGCTTAAATGCATCATAATACTCTACCTTATCTTCCATCTTCACATGTGAAGCCATAGTTCTATTTACTTTGCATAGACACTTATGATTTCTCCTCTCAATCTCTTTCCCTCTATTTGTGCCTTTTTCCCTCATTTCCTTCCCATCTCTACCATGTGAAAACCTTCTTCCCAATCCTTCAGCACTGGCATCTTTCAGGATTTCATCCTTCATTTTCTTTCATCACTCAGAGTGACTTCAATCACAATACTGGGGTAAATGACAATTGAAAAGTCCTATTAATTCTGTCTTTTGTTTTGTTTTCTGGGCCACATCCATTGGCACTCAGGGGTTATTCCTGGCTCTGCACTCAGAAATCACTCCTGACAGGCTCGGGACCATATGGGATGCCAGGAATTGAACCCCGGTCCATCCTGGTCGTCTGTGTGCAAGGCAATTGCCCTACCACTGTGCTATCAATCCAGCCCCTTAATTCTGTATTTTAAATATAATATTTCCAATATCTCCACCATGATCTAACCCAAGCTATCATTATAATCAGCCTAGAATTCCAAATGAGTTCCCAATTTCTACTTTTGTTTCTTGCAAAGCATTCTGCATGCAAAAAACAAAACGGTTCTCTAATAATCAAATCTAACTTCATATAGCACTCTACTTAAAAATCCTCCAATATAGCTCACTGTTGTTTTAAAATAAATTCCAAAATATTTTCCTGCCTGCAAGTCCTTATACAATGCAGGCCTTGCCAACTTCTTTAGCCTCGTTTCACAGCACTCTGATTCAGTCAGTTCCCACCACTCAGCCTTTCAGCTTTTTGAACATATGTGGATGCTCTTGCCTTGGGGCCTGAACACACACTGTTTCCTCTGCCTCTTCTCCACCCTCAATTCCTTGTCTCTTATTCATCCTAAAGAAAATCATCAAGGTGCTCATTTTGTTCTATTAAAAGCAATGCCCTTTGGAGATGGGCAGCACATATACGCTAGACAGACAGTATTTTAATAAAAGAATGTGTCATATCTGCTTAATGTTGGGATCCCATGATAATACAAGCTGTCAGGAAACAAACAGTGCTCAAAGCTGGTAGCTCAGCACCTGACAGTGAGATGTGAAGAAGTAAAGACAATATGTGAGCTCCTAATCTGATGTTTTCTACAGCATCTACAAAATGGTAAACTGCTACTTTTAATTGAGTAAAACCAAAGCCCAGACCTACTAAGTTTTCTCTTAGCAATTCACAGACTGCTGGGATCAAATATATGGTATCTCAGCTACTGAAAATTGCCACTAACTATTTTAATCAAACACAATATATGAAAAGCCATTTCCCTCACCAAATTCAACTTACCATTTCATGACTTTTCACTTTATTTTTACTGTCCGTTTTTTGTTACCCAACCAAATATGCTCCATGATTCTACTTAAATCTTCATTTAGCTTTTATTCTACATATTACCAAAAATAGAATCATCTTCAAGTATATTGTCTCTTCAACCATAAGATATAATAAACCCACAACCAAGCCATCACAAAGTTTACCTAAAAGTATCTAAATCAATCACTGAAGAGTAAACTCTTTTATATAACCCTCTGGATGGGAATGTGTTTCCCATCATTCATTTGTAAATACTTGGTTCTGATAATACTTTCGCACCTTCCACAAACATTAAGTAAATAATATTACATTTTTGAAAGAGGCAAGAAAACAAGATAAGCTTATAGTGGCACATTATGAACAAGGAAATAAATCTTGAGGAATTTATATAAGACGGGGGTGGAGGATAGTGCAACTATCAGTTTTTTCATAGTGACAAAAGTATGAATAATAAACCACTGAATGGCACAGAATTCTAAAGGGCTGACTGAAATAAATAGTAAAAGACAGTAACAAGCAAAAAAAAAACTACATACAAATTGAAAAGAAAAAAAGATAACCATGGTAAGTTTTGAAAACAGGAAAAGCAGTGTAGGAAACTCAGTCTGGCCCTCAAGCAGCACTCACATATTATTCTCCTGCTGAATGCAGGTTTCTCTAGTGAGAAGCCTTAGGGAAAAAGTTCACTATATTCAAAGGAAAATAACTGAGTTGTTGGAAATTAGAAGCTAATGGAGGAAGAAGGATTCGCTGAGGAAGCTTTGAGCTGATGCCCTTTAGTAGTTAAATTCATTAAAACAACTGATAATATACATTTTATGTTCAGATATTCTCAGAAGTATCATATAAGAAAAGGAAAACATGTCAACCTGTCATTGTTCAATGAGATAAAATTCTTACAGGAATGTATGTAAGAAATGTACTGACTTGGGTTTTCCACTAATAAGTAACTACAAACAATGTCATAGCAAATAAGTCTATTGCTAATTTGATGTGTCTCCGTTTTTTCTACTGTATATTATGAATAAAGGCAGGAATATATGCGTGTGTGTGTGTGTATATATATATATATATATATATATATATATATATATTGGTTTTTGGGCCACACCCAGTGAGGCTCAGGGGTTACTCCTGGCTATGCACTCAGAAATCACTCTTGGCTTGGGGGACCAAATGGGACGCCGGGGGATCAAACCACAAACCATCCAAGGCAAGCAATGGCAAGGCAGATGCCTTACCACTCTGTGCCACCACTCCAGCCCCCAAAGCAGTAATATATTTTTAACAGTGTCATTCACTTTGCTTTTCATTAAATATGTACTTGTTTATTCCTCCAGCATCTTGTGAAACATCCTTATTTATATATTAGGAACCACACAGGTCACCACAGGTTTTAGAACAGAATACAAAGTTAAATTACTGCTGCTGAAGTCC
>PVKC010010447.1:15264-25826 GCA_004027635.1 Crocidura indochinensis | reverse complement strand
TTTTTTTTTTTTTTTTTTTTTTTTTTTTTTTTTTTTTTTTTTTTTTTTTGGGTCACACCTGGCAGCACTCAGAGGTTACTCCTGGCTCTATGTTTAGAAATCCCCCCTGGAAGGCATGGGGAACCATATGGGATGCCTGGATTTGAATCACTGTTCTGCATGAAAGGCTAACGCCTTACCTCTATGCTATCTCTCCGACCCCTCACTGTGGCTTTTAATGATGAAAGTGTTTGCTATCAGGGATGCCTGAACTTTAGAGTTGGATCACTATCTTTATTTATTTATTTATTTATTTATTTATTTATTTATTTATTTATTTATTTATTGGCTTTTGGGTCACACCTGGTAGCACTCGGGTTAGTTCTGACTCTGTGCTCAGAAATCTCTCCTGGCAGGCATGGGGGACCATATGGGATGCTGGAATTCGAACCAATGTCAGTACTAGGTTAGCCACTTGCAAGGCAAACGCTCTACCATTGTGCTATCTCTCTGACCCCGGATCACTATTTCTTGGCTTGTGAACATACTCACTTCTTAAGTACCAGAGATAATTGTTTACCCCTAACTATTTTATTTTATTTTATTTTAGCTTGGGCCATACCCAGATGTGTTCAGGTCTTGCTTCTGGCACTGTGCTCAGGGATTACTTCTGGTGGGGCTCAGGGGACCATATGGGGTGCTGAGGATTGAACCTAGTCAATTGCATGCAAAATAAACATGCTATACAGTGTCTCTAGACCTATCTATTAATTTTTTTAGACGGACTTAAGTTCTTTTTATCATCTGTTTTGTGAACCACCTGCTTATTTCTATGAGTGTTTTTTTTTTTTTCCATGATTGTATACTTGTGCCTACAGTTTGGTGAACTTTTCTTGGTTCATCATTTCTTTCATTTTGCTAGTGTAAAAATGGGCTATGCTAGGACTAGGATTGTTCTGGGACATTAGGACTAGGAAACTAGGACTAGCTGTTCTGAGAGTCTTGGTGGACCAGCTGAGAGGTTATGGGCACACATGTAGGTATGCAAGATGGCAGCTAGAACTGCTTTTCAGTTTTTCTTTTTTTCCTTTGGCATAGGGAGAAATAGGGCTGGGCTATACCCAATAGTGCTCAGGGCTTACTCCTGGCTCTGTGCTCTGAGATCAGTCCAGATGGGGATTGGGGGTCATATAGGTAACAGGGATTGAACTTGGGTTGGACGTATGTATGACAAGTACCCTACCCACTGTACTATTGTTCCATCCCTGCTTCCTAGTTGGTTGTAAGTGATCACTCCTCTCATTTAGACATATATAAGAAAAGAGGAGGAAATTAATATTTGGATTTTTTTCCCTCAGTGTCAGACTGCTGGGTTAGACAGTTCCCACTTGTGATGGACCATAGTTTCCTATATACATCTGTTCTTGAAAGATATGAGGAGGTTGAATAAGCAGTTCCTTCCTGTGTATGGGAGCAGAGCATCTAACACGAGACCTGTTTCTCAAGTTATAATCAAAGTGGAACTGGAGTTCTCTTGAAAAGAGTCCCTGTCAAGTGCTCTGAGAAAGAGTCATGTTGGAAGTGATGTACAGTGTCTCAGGTAGTCCTGTGCCTCCAGGTTCTGCTTCATGTGGGGATCTTGTGCAGCTTGTTATTACAAGCACATATGAATGGAATTGCTTGTGTGTAAGGAATGCAATTTATGAGGTTGACCAAAAGGGTAGCAGATACCCTTCTCCTTGTCCGTGTTCACACTCTAGTGTTGAGTTACTATTCTTTGGAATGATGTACCGAGTCCCCATCTTTATGGGAATCAACTCGTTTTTCCTTTTCATTGAAGATGAAGTTGAACTCCTATAAACTGAAAGGACATAAAGTACAGAACCATTATTTTCATCTTGGCCTAAAGGCTAAACTAATGCAAAAGAACAGAAAATATCTGTATATATCTGAGCAAAATGGTCATTAAAAAGTAAGTTGAAAATCTCACCGATGCTAAGAATGAAGTCTGCCAGGAGAACTTTTTGTGGTAGATGACTAACCATACCTTATTTTGAATGACCAGGACAGCTATCCTAGGCTTGAAGCCCGTGATGCAGTGTTTCTTGGCTTCTTATAGAGAGAGGAAGGGATGAGTGAATGGATTGGTGAGTTGATTAGGTACTGTGTAATTAGGCACTGAGAATACAATGGGGGACAAGGCAGATCTGGTCTTTGTTCTCTTAGAATCTTCATTCCAGTTGAGGGAGGGGAATGGTTGGTTGTTCAGACACTGAAATCATGATTGCAGTATAATAAGGGTAATGAAAGAGGAGAACTATGTTGTAGGTGCATATTAATAGGAAGCCTAGCTTAGCTGAGCCGGACAAGAGGCTTTTGTGAGGAAGCAAAGTGGTGTGTGTGTAGTGGGGGGTTTGTTGGGGATGAAGCCACATCATCAACCTCAAGGAAGCAGTGTTCTAACTGCTCCTTGGTGGAGGAATGAGACCAGCAGTAGTTGACAAGCCCTGATTACGTAAAGGAAAAACTCAATTATAACTTGGTTTCTCATGGCATAGATTCTTGTGTGTTGTGAGTCAAATATGTCCTCTGAAGCTTTGCAATCACAGGTAATAAAACTGATATATCTCATTTGCAACAGTGGTATTATTGCTGTCCTCCAATTCTTCTCTTAATTAGCACATCAATATTTCATGTCTATGTAGCTGTTCAAGTCACTGAATTTATTGAGGGGCCAGGGAGACAGCTTAAGTGGGAGAGCATCTTATTCCATGCGCACAGTCCTGTGTGTGCGCCCTGGTACCATATTGCCCCCTGAGTAATACCACCAGCAAAGTATTGCCAGGTGTGACTTTCGTGACCACTTCGGGGAGTGGCCCCATAATTTAAAAAGAAAAAGCCTTATGGAGTATACAGTTCCATTTTCTGTTGGGGGAGAAAAGACATAGTCTTATTGTAGCCTAACTAAGGAGCTAATATGAGGATGATGCCTAGATACTATCCTAAAGAAAGGTGGACAAAGGGAATGAAGGAAGGACTGTGGACAGGAAAAGGAAAGGGCAGGGGAATGAGCATGAGCAGACAATAAGGAATGTGGAAACATTCTTGTTTTTTGTTGTTGATGCTGGTTTTGTGTGTGTGTGTGTGTGTGTGTGTGTGTGTGTGTGTGTGTGTGTTTGCTTTTGTTTTGGGGCCCCACCCAGCATTGCTCTGGGCTTACTCTTGGCTCTGTGCTTAGGGATCATTCCTTGTGGGAGAGGGTGCCAGAAATCAAACCTGGGTTGGCCCTGTGCAAGGAAAGCATCTTATTCTCTGTATTATCTCTTCAGTTCCCTGGAAGCCATTCTTTTTTTTTTTTTTGGTTTTTGGGTCATACCCAGCAGTGCTCAGGGGTTACTCCTGGCTCCATGCTCAGAAATTGCTCCTGGCAGGCACGGGGGACCATATAGGGCACCGGGATTCAAACCAATGACCTTTTGCATGAAAGACAAACGCCTTACCTCCATGCTATCTCCCGGGCCCCTGGAAGCCATTCTTGAAGGAATTTGAATACAAAACAGTAGGTTGGGATCAGAGAGATAATACTAGGGTTAAGGTTCTTACTTTGCATGAAGCCATCTGTGGCTCAGTAGATGTTCTCTGAACACCTCTGGTATCCAGAATTCAAAACAACAAAAACAAAATAATAAAACTAAGTTTAGCTGTCATGTTTTAGATGTCTGGATTAATAGGCTTAGAATTGGAATTTTATTGTGTAGTTACTGGGGAGTTGTGTGTGTTCATTTACTAAAAAAAGATAGCATTATACTCAAGGATGTTAATCCTATGTTTTATTTTTCTTTACAAAACAAACTATAAGATGATCAAGTAAAACAGTGAAATGGAAGAAGAAAAAAGCCTGGATTGAGAAGGCTAGATAGAGTTGGCTTGTGAAAAACCATTTCCATGGTATAATCTCATGGTATCTTCTGGGAAGGTAAAATAAAAACCCTTAATTTCATTGTAATATGAAAAGCAACTCATGCAACACTTTTAAGATATAAAGAATGTCAGCGAATTAACTAGGATCCACAACTGGAGCATAAATGGGACTGTTTGCCAGGGTCATTTTTTTTTTTTTTTTGGTCACACCCGGCAGTGCTCAGGGGTTACTCCTGGCTCCATGCTCAGAAATTGCTCCTGGCAGGCACAGGGGACCATATGGGGCACCGGGATTTGAACCGATGACCTTTTTGGATGAAAGGCAAATGCCTTACCTCCATGCTATCTCCCGGGCCCCTGCCAGGGTCATTTTTTAAAATAAGGTGGGTGAAATAATTCTCCCATTAACCTAGCAAATATAGGTGCGCCCCATCCAGAAGTCTTATTTGGCTGGCCAATGTCATAATGGGGTCATTGCAGTTTATATGGTCTATTTTTATTTTAATGAATCTCAAATCTGTTATTGGTTGGGAATAATCTCATGGGCTTATCTTGGGAACTATCAAGATGTCATATAAACTTAAATTGGGACTATTAAAATATTGATCAGTGATCAGAAGAGAACAATTTACTGGGTAGTCATAATTCTGTGACATACATTTCATGTCCAGTTAATCTGATTTCTTTATGGAAAAGACTAAGAAATAATTGGTGTAACCTTTACCGTATTGTTTGTAGGTACAGTCTATGCTTGGCATCCCCATTAGAACTCTTAAGAGCACTAGACCACAGGATCTAGAGGAACTAGTTATTGAATTGTGCCTCAAGAGGAAATTGTTGATAGTTCATTGTCAGTCTTTATACTGGGAAAAAAAATGTAAGTAGTATCTGAAGTTTCTATCAACATCAAAGGCGCCTGTTCTGTATCACACACTTAGCATTTCATCACCAGTTGCCTCTTGGAATGAGGATTTGGGCAAGTGGCAAGGGAGGGGTTTGCATTTCATAATATTGGAGGTGAAGCCAGCAACCCATACATTGGTATTTGCTAGCATTTTCAGCTTATTTTGTTGCCTTAATGAATTACTACACAGTTAGAGTCTTAGAACATCACAGCTCTTATTTTTCTCAGTTCTGCACTGGAAGTCCAGCACTGATCCTATTGAGGCCAAGATCAAGCTGGATGGGGCCATGGCCATATTGGAGGTTCAGGGCTCACCTCAGCTTCTTTGCCTTTGGCAGCTTGGAGAAAGCCCTGAATTATGGGACCATTTTTCTATCTTCTAAGCCTACAGCATGGCCCTTCTCCAAGTTTCTGGGGCCACTTCTTTTTCTTTCATCCACACACCCACTCTTTTTCCTCCATGCTCTCAGACTCACTCAGATGAACTAGGGTGATTCCTCACTCAAAACCTTAACTTAGGGGGCTGGAGTGATTTGCACACAGCCAATCAGGGTTTGATCCCCGGTACCTTTCATGGCAACCTGAGCGCAGAACCAGGAATATGCCCTGAGTGCCACCGGGTGTGGCTCTATAACAAATAAATGAAAGTCAGAAAAATGAATTTTTCTGGGTTCAGAGAGATATCTCAAAATGTAAGGAGTTCATGCCTTGCATATGGGAGCCCTAGATTTGATTCCTGGCCCTGCACTGTCCCTTAAGCACTGCTGGATATGGCTCTAATGTTTCCTGGACACTGGTAGGGCCCTTCTCCGAAAATAGTTTTCTTATTTATTATTTTGGAAAGATGGAAGTGAAGAATAATATATTTTGATTATTAAATATTTAGATAGATGCATTCTTTCCATTCTCTTTTAAAAATGAGTAAGATTATTAGTAACAATCCTTTAGAAACCACCGAATGTGAATTAAATTGTATATGTTTGCAAACATTCTTTGACTAATAGTAATCATTTTTGCTGAGTGGTACAAATAAAAGAGATCTCTGTTAAGTAATTTGTCATGATTCTATTAAAAGCTAATATTGCTATTGCATTTAGCTTGTTGTAAAAGTAGTTATACATCCGAGGTGAGAAGATCCTTTCAGATATGCTAGATATAGAGTTTCGTCGACAATGTCTTTCAAAAATGTGTTTGATAGCTCATGTTCATAATTCAGAGTCTTAAAATCTGTCTTCTGTAACATGTGAAGAAAATGAGTCTGTATTTGGTAAGAACCCAAATGTACTAGCCAAAAAACTTGGTCTCAGCTCTCGCAACATTAGTCTTCTTGAATCTATATATCTTTTATGCATAGTAGATACTGATTTCTCAGAATATAATAGAAATTAAACATTAAGGACTAGAGCAATAGCACTGTGGTAGGAAATTTGCCTCGCATACGGCTAACCTCCAACAGAACTTCCAGCCGAACCCAGTTCAATTCCCGGCATCCCGTATGGTCCCCTGAGCCTGCCAGGTGTGACTTGAACACAGAGTCAGTAGTAACCCCCGAGCACTGCCAGGCGTGATCCAAAAACAAAAACAAAAACAAAAAAAAGAAATTAAACATTAGAGGAAGTAAAAATAGTAGTACTAAAAGAAAGAGCTTTATTCTGCAAGACTGTAAAAAGAGCATGGACATGCTATTGAATGATAAGCATAACTAATTCCCAGACCACTTAAAAACATTCATTCTTAGACTCAGGATGTGGCTCAGTTGCAGAGTGTGAGACTTTGCATGTGTGAAACTCAGCTGGTTTTAATTACTACCATTGTTCTCTTCTATCCTTTATTAGATAGATTTTTCTAAAAACTGGTTGTTAGATTATTGTTTTTTTTGTTCTCACTAGGCCTCAAGAATGAAATAAAGGGCTGGAGAGATAGTACAGTGGGCAAGGCACTTACGTTGTGTGAAGCCAACCCGGGTTCGACCCCTGGCATCCCATGTGGTCCACTGTGTACATGAGTGAGTCCTGAGTGGAGAACAAGTAGTAACCCTTAAGCATTGGCAGATGTGGTCCCCCAAGAGGAAAACAAACAGGAGTGAAACAAGAATTCCCTGTGGACCTTCCTGTTAGTTGTTGGATATAATGAAATATACCTTAGTATAGAACAGGAATTCTTTTTTTGTTTTTTTTTTTGGTTTTTTTTTTTTTTTGGTTTTTGGGTCACACCCGGCAGTGCTCAGGGGTTACTCCTGGCTCCATGCTCAGAAATTGCTCCTGGCAGGCACGGGGGACCATATGGGGCACCGGGATTCGAACCGATGACCTTTTGCATGAAAGGCAAACGCCTTACCTCCATGCTATCTCCCGGGCCCTGAGAACAGGAATTCTTTTGTTTTGTTTCGTTTTTGGGCCACAGGAATTTTTAAACTTTTTCTACTTGTCACCTCTTTCATCTGAGATATTTTTTACACAATCTTGGGTTTATAAAATGGATATGCAGATCAATAAATCACAAATTTATTTTAAAGCACTTATGACCCCCCCATACTTAAAAATGCAACCATACATGGAGTTGTGACCCAATTTTAAGAAGGTAGGTTCTAGAGAACAGAATAAATTTGTCTTCATTATCATTGTGTTGGTGGTATTGTTTATGGTCTTATAGTTTTATTTATTTTAAACGGGAAGAACTAAGTCACTGACTTTTTTTTTTTTAAATAAATTTAGGCATTGGCTTAGTTTTTTTTTTTCCTAAATATTTTTTAAGTTTTCTAGAAAAGACTTGTTTTTTTTTTTTTTTTTTGGTTTTTGGGCCACACCCAGTGGTGCTCAGGGGTTACTCCTGGCTGTCTGTTCAGAAATAGCTCCTGGCAGGCACGGGGGACCATATGGGACACCGGGATTCGAACCAACCACCTTTTGGTCCTGGAACGGCTGCTTGCAAGGCAAACGCCGCTGTGCTATCTCTCCGGACCTGAAAAGACATTTTTATAAGTAAACCAAATCATTTTGCTATGACATCTCATTCTAAACTGTATTACTAGGGCTGAGGAAGACCCAGTGCCAGTTTGATCCTTAGTACCACACAGTTCCCAGAGTAGCCTCTTAGGATAGGCTTGAAGGTCTCCAAGAACCATTTGGTGTGGCCTCAGCTCTATAGGGGAGAACCTCACAGCACTGTATCTGGGGCTCTTCAATGAGCCAATCACTCAGTCCAGTTGTCTGAGAATCACCAGGAACAACCTCCTCTCCGCCATACCCCTGAGCACCATTTGGGAGACACTTCACCAAGTAATATAATACAAAAACTAGAATATACATTTCCGCCAAATCCACATTTCTTTTTCTTCACTTTTTCAATTTTGAAGTGTCCATGCTTTTCTATGATTAACTTTCTATAACCCTAGTCATTTGTAGAATTATTCTATCCAGGCACCATTATTGTTTCCTTAACAGAGCTGAAACCTTAGACTTGCTGTTCTATATTAACAATAAGCTCCCATTCTGTACCTTTCATGTCTACATTCACTGAGCTGAAAAATCTGTGGCCTCCGTACTTATCTCCATGTCAGCAGCAAAACTGGCCTATGTGCTTTTGCTCAGGGGAACTCGGAAGCTGCACTGAGGTTTGGTAGTGTGAAGAAGGGGTTACTTGCGGCTTTGGTATTAATTTATTCTTGTTCACCTAGAGAATCTGCCTGACTGAGCTTAGTTCTAGTCCATGGTTATGACCATCCTCGAGACTGGTGGGTCACTTCCTAGACCCTGACTCAGTCCTCCTTTGTGTGTTCATAGAAATTTGCTCCCATTTCTTACTGGTACTCTGGTATTGGTTACTTCTTGCTTTGTTTAATCAGTGATTAAACAAAGAATGAGTGTCTGTAGAAGTCTTGCCAAATGAGTCTTTGTAATGTCCATTGGGGGAAATCTAAGTGATACACATTTTTTTTTCTTTTTTTGAAAAGAGATCAGATTTTCATCTAAGGACAAAAACCAAACAGAACGAAAGCTTGCTGGGATTAACTGAATACAGTTATTAAAAGTAAATATGGAAAGTGAATCAGACCATGAAAATTTGGATCAGAGCCTCGGTGCCAAGACTGCCGAAGAAGAACTGAATAAATCTTTCAATCTAGAAGCTTCACTTTCGAAATTCTCTTACATAGATCTGGACAAAGAACTGGAGTTCAAAAATGACCTGGTAAAAATTCAGCTTTAATCAAGTGATGATGCTTAATCAAGATGTTGGCTAGAGTGTATTTTATTTATGATTCAAAGACTCTCTGTGATGTTTTGATGGATTAATAAGAGCCTATACTTTTAGGAATAACTTAAGTTCCCATTGTATAATTCATTACAATTTTGAAACAATCTATAACTCCATTTGAACTTCCCAACACTTAGAAAACCTGTTTCATAGAGAAAGAAACTGAAGTGCATCTGTGTTAAAGTTTTCTTGAGATCATAGAGCTAGTGGTTGGTTTTGAATTTTTGTGCAGTGATATTTTTGCCTCATTTATATGACATAAATATGATTTCATCACCATGAAAATATTTTTTAAATTGAAAAGCATATTGGAAATTAGAAGAGAAAGGAAAAGAAATTCCCTATGTGGTGGGGAAACCATGAAAATATGTAACAGCAAATTGTTTGACCTCATCATGAAGAAATAATTACAAAATAGAATGTCATGCATTTGTTAGCTATGGCATATATATATGTATATACATATATATATATATATACACACACTTAGACAGGGCTCATCATAAGACATGCTATTTTGTCATGCCAAAGTTCTTCAGTTCCCTCTCTCTGGAAGGAATTGTCAAAGTGGCATAGTTATAACATATTTGTCCTTTGTAACATCTATAGAAAGAGATAAAAACAACCACTTCTCTTTGGATTTGATGCTTAGTTTGGTGCTTTTATATATTTATGTCTTTATTGGTTTGGGGGACACACACAGTGATGCTCAGGGGTTGCTTCTGGTGGAATCATCCCTGGCAGTGCTTTGGGGTACTGGGGATTGAACCCAGGTTGGCTGCATGCAAGGGAAGTGCCCTACCTGCTGTGCCATCTCCAGACTCTGGTGCTATGTTTGACTTTTTTTTTTTTTTGGTTTTTGGGCCACACCCAGTGATGCTCAGGGGTTACTCCTGGCTATGCGCTCAGAGCTCAGAAGTCGCCCCTGGCCTGGGGGACCATATGGGGCACGGGGGATGGAACCGCAGTCCGTCCAAGGCTAGCGTGGTAAGGCCACCGCCAGGCCCCTATGTTTGACTTTTAATTCATAGTGGTTCAAATCAGTTAAACTCTTGACTATAGAATACAAAATCTCTTTGCATGGTATTGAGTTCTTTCTATCTTTAGATTGATGACAAGGAATTTGATATCCCTCAAGTTGACACTCCTCCAACACTGGAAAGCATACTAAATGAGGTAAGTATGTTTTACTGATCTCTTTCATTTTATGACATCAAATTTAATACTTGCTGGGTTAGGTATAGTGTTTGTATCTAGATCTGCAATCCCCAGTAGAGGAGCTACCAGTTAGTCACATATTAGAGTCTCAGTTTAAGAATGGGAGAGATTGGGGCTGGAGTGGTGATGCAAGTGGTAGGGCATTTGCCTTGCACACACTAACGGACTGACCATGGTTTGATCCCCCAGCATCCCATATGGTCCCCCAAGCCAGGAGCAATTTCTGAATGCTTAGCCAGAAGTAACTCCCAAGTGTCACCGGCTCTGGCCCCCACCTCCAAAAAAA
>PVKC010010447.1:0-15164 GCA_004027635.1 Crocidura indochinensis | reverse complement strand
AGGACAATATTTCAGGCATTGAGTTAGGTATTAAGAGTATAGTGGGGGTCAAGATCAATAGGACCATCTCAGGTCAATGAAGTAAACAGATGCTTTTGACAATTTGCATTCCAGCGTTTCTTTTTTGGTTTACCTCCAATTTCTGTTCATACATGGCAATAATATTTAAAATAATATACTGGTATTTTTAAATGTTTTGCCCATTCCCCTTCCCTTGGCTACTACTGTTGCTTTGGCCAGGGTTCTCACACGCTTGACTGGCTTTTACTTGGTTGTGGTGCTTGCTGGGCTTTGCAAACTCTACTTTTGGTGTTCCCTAGAGTAGCACACTCTGTTGTACATTCCGTTGTGCTTAGGATCCAAGATGGCAGTGCCACCAGCATCATATATATGTGGGTAATTTAGCTGGGAGTGGAATTCACGGCCTCCTAGCCTCAAAGCAAATGTTTACTACCAAGCTATTCTTGGGCTTCCTCCTCCAGCCCATTTAAACTATTTCTTTTGTCCTGGGCAAAAATTTCTATTTTGAAATAACAGTGTTTGCATGTGTTATTTTGTATCTCGAATGCCTTTGTCTATCCGCCTGTCATATTTCTTGCGATTACTTATTCATAGCAGGGTGTTATTTGTTTGCATCTCAGTGGCCATTGGCTATGAATTAGCATGCAAAGCATCTATCTACACAGGCTTGGGTTTTTAGAAATATGCTGCAGGGGCCAGAATGTTAGTATAGTGGTGCATTTGACTGACCTGGGATCCATCCCAGCATCCTAGATAATCCCCTGAGGAGGGATTTCTGAGTACAGCACCAGGAATAAACTCTGAACACTGTCAGATGTGGCCTCAGAACAAAACAAAACAAAATAACAACAAAAAAAGGAATATTCTGGGGGCCGGAGAGATAGCATGGAGGTAGGGTATTTGCCTTGTATGCAGAAGGACAGTGGTTCGAATCCCGGCATCCCATATGGTCCCCCGAGCCTGCCAGGAGAGATTTCTGAGCGTAGAGCCTGGAGTAACCCCTGAGCACTACTGGGTGTGCCCAAAAACCAAAAAAAAAAAAAAAAAAAAAAAAAAAAAAAAAAAGGAATATTCTACACAGTCCAGTCTAGAGCAATAATAGTGCAGAGCGTAAGGCATTTGACTGATGCAAATTAGATCCCCAAGCACTGCCAAGAGTGATTCCTAAGTGCAGAGCCAGGAGTAAGATCTGAGCATCATTGGATGTGGTCCAAAAGTCAAAAGCCCTCTCCTCACTAAAATAAATAAATAAATAAATAAATAAAATCTGGGGCTGACATAATCTGCATGATTGCCCCTGGATCTTCTGCCACAATTAAGCAATTTTTTGGAGTTAATTCTTTGTAGAGAGAGATATTATTTAAAATTAAAATTTAATTCTGTATCATGCTTCTTTGGTCAATAGCAGTACATGAAAAAGAAGTTAAAATCAGAGTTGAGTATTTTGGATAAATTCATCATCACTGCTCTGACTTATAGAGTTTTTGGAGTTTTGAATTTATTGATCTATATTCTTCCAATTTAGACTGATGATGAAGACGAGTCCTTTGTTCTCGAGGATCCTACGTTGTTAAACATAGACACTATTGATTCTCATTCCTATGATACTTCATCTGTAGCAAGCTCAGATAGTGGTGATAGGACCAACCTAAAAAGGTAAGAATTTACTTAAATATACTTGCATATGATTGGAATATTTGATCACTTAAAATATAAATTTCTTATTATAGTGCAATTTGTTTTTTTTTGTTTTGTTTTGTTTTGTTTTGTTTTTTTGGTTTTTGGGCCACACCCGGTGACCCTCAGGGGTTACTCCTGGCTATGAGCTCAGAAGTCGTTCCTGGCTTGGGAGACTATATGGGAAACCGGGGGATTGAACTGCGGTCCGTCCTATGTTAGCGCAGGCAAGGCAGGCACCTTATCTCCAGTGCCACCGCCTGGCCCCGCAATTTGGTATTTTTAAAAAAATATATAAATCTTTATTTAAGCACCATGATTATGAGCATGTTTATAGTTGGGTTTCAGTCATAAACAGAATACCTCCCTTCAGTGCAACATTCCCACCACCAGTGCCCTCCACTTCCCCGCCCCTGTCTGTATTCACCACAGGCATTCTACTTCTCTCATTCTTTAACATTGTCATGCTAGTTGTTAGTGTAGTTATTTCCCTAACAGCATTCACCATTCTTTCTGGTGAATTTCAAATTGTGAGCTGGTACTTCCTGCCCTTCCAGCCTTTAACTCTATTGTCTCTGGGCCTTATTACAGTAATGTCTTTAATTTTTCTTAAAACCCATAGATGAGTGAGACTATTCTGTGTCTGTCTCTCTCCCTTTGACTTATTTCACTCAGCATATTAGAGTCCATGTACATCCATATATAGGAAAATTTCATGATTTCATCTTTTCTGATGGCTGCATAATATTCCATTCTGTATATGTATCACAGTTTCTTTAGCTATTCATCTGTTGAAGGGCATGTTGGTTGTTTCCAGACTCTGACTATTGTGTTGTAAATAGTGCTGCATTGAATATAGATGTGAGGAAGGGATTTTTGTATAGTATTTTTTGTATTCCTAGGATATATCCCTAGGAGTGGAATAGCTGGATCATATGGGAATTCAATTTCCAGTCTTTTGAGGAATCTCCATATTGTTTTTCATAAAGGCTGGACTTGACGGCATTCCCACCAGCAATGAATAAGAGTTCCTTCTCTCCACATCCCTGCCAGCATTGATTGTTCTTGTTCTTTGTGATGTGGTATGAGAGGCTCTGTGGTGTGAGATGGTACTTCGTTGTAGTTTTGATTTGCATCTCCCTGATGATTAGTGAGGTGGAGCATTTTTTCATGTGTCTTTTGGCCATTTGTATTTCTTCTTTGAGGAAATGTCTGTTCATTTCTTCTCCCCATTTTTTGGTGGGGTTATGTTTTTTTCTTATTAAGTTCTGTCAGCACCTTGTATATTTTTGATATCAGTCTCTTGTCTGATGGGTATTGGGTGAATAGTTTCTCCCATTCTGTGGGTGTATTAACATCAAGCTCCTAGGGACCCAGAGAGCTGGTGGTGGGAGTACAGATAGAACCTGGCTTCGTTTCTTTTTTTTTTTCTTTTTTTTGGGTCACACCCGGCAGTGCTCAGGGGTTACTCCTGGCTCCATGCTCAGAAATTGCTCCTGGCAGGCACGGGGGACCATATGGGGCACCGGGATTCGAACCGATGACCTTTTGCATGAAAGGCAAACGCCTTACCTCCATGCTATCTTCCAGGCGTTTCTGTTGTGGGAGCTTGAAGCAGGGTGCAGGGTTTCCTCACCACCTTCTGTTCTTTGAGGCCCACCTCCCCCCACCCCCTTATTCTCCAGAGGTTAGCCCTAGAATTCTTTCATTCCCTTGGAAGGGGTTCAGAGGAACAGCACCGCGATGATTAAAGATTTGGGAAAAGGACTTCTAACCCTAAATAACTTTATTTTGGCTGCTTTTCACCTTCCAAATTCTTGGAGAGAACATGAAAAGGAAAGAGAAGTGAAGGAAGCATAATGTAAATACTTTATTGAATTCATGTGTAACTTTAATGTTGATAAAGTTGTCTGTGAATTTTTCCTCTCTTCTTAAATTTTGCCTTTATCTGGGCTGTCATATCTAAGTTGTCATTTCTTATGGTATAGAGACCATTGCTGAGTATATTAACCTGTTCTTCACTGTGTCCCACAAATGGGTAACGTAAAATTTTCAGATTTATTGATATAAAATTGACATATAGTATTGAATAGGTTTAAGATACACATGATTTTTTTTTGATGCATATGCATAGTAAAATGATGATTACAATAGGACTAGGTAACACTTTCTTCACCTCGCACGATTATTCTGTTTTTGTCTAGTGAGAACATATAAGACTTACTGAAATGTATCGTAAATATCTGAAATGAATGCTTCAGATATTCTGAAATGTTGGGGTCTTGGCACTGAATAGGCCTCTAATTACTAATAAGTGTGAACCAAAAGTTAAAAGCTGCCCCTCAATATATTTTCTTAGCAACTTCTAAGTATAGAACACAATATTGTTAAATATAGTCATTGTACTTTCTTAGAGTTCCAGAGCTTACTCATCTTATAACTGATTTTGGAACTTAGTACCCTGACTCTAATTTTCTCTACTTCTCACCTCCTATTCTATTCTACCGCTCTACTCTTTCTTCTGTGTTATTTTTTGGGGTGGGGAGCATTTGGTTTGGACCAGACCTTGCAGTCATCATGGTGTATTCCTGACTCTGTGGTCAGAGAGTAGGCCTCAAAGAACTCATGATAGTGCTTAGGGATAGAACCAGGGTCAGCGGCATGTAGAGCAAATGCCCTAACACCTTCACTAGTTCTCTTACTTTCTGTATTTTTGTATTTTTTGTCACACCTGGCGGTGCTCAGGTTACTCCTGGCTCTACGCTCAGAAATCGCTCCTGGCAGGCTTAGGGGACCACATGGGATACTGGGATTTGAACCAGCATCCTCCTGCATGCAAAGCAAATGCCCTATCTCCATGCTATCTCTCTGACCCCACTTTCTGTATTTTTTTATTCAAGTTTTATATCTAGCATTTAGCCTTTAAAAATCACTTGTTAGAGAAAATAGAGATTAAGGAACATGTCTTGCATAGGGCCAGTCCTGATTCAATCCCTGGCACCATATGGTTCCCTAAGCATTGGTGTAGCACTGAAGGTCTTTGAGCACCACTGCAGTGGCCCCAGTAAACCCTGGCATAGCAGGATCTGATTAGTAATACATCCTTGCATTAAACCGCAGGCTTTGTTTTTTTTAAAAAATATATATATTGTTAGTCCTGCTTACTAGACTGAGGTTCTTGAGAATAGGAGCCTAGATGCTATGAATTTTTTTTTTTTTTTTGTATCCAGAGTATACTTTTAGTCACATTGAGTGAATAGTAGATACTCAGTATACTTTTTTTGGGGGGGCCATACCTGGGAGTACTTAGGACTTACTCCTGGCTCTGTGCTCAGGGGACCTTGTGTAGTGCTAAGGATCAAACCTTGGTTGGCTGCATGTAAGGCAACCTACTATATTCTCTCTTTAGCCTCTGATTAAAAAAAAAATTTTTTTTTTTTTTAGTTTTTGTGCCACACCTGGCAGTGTTCAGAAATTGCTCCTGACAGGCTCAGGGAATAATATTGGATACTGGGGATCAAACCTGGGTCTATCCTGGGTCAGCCGCATGCAAGGCAAACGCCTTACCACTGTCCTATTGCTCTAGCCCTTGTAGCTGATAAAACTAAAAAAAAATATTGTTCTCTGTACAGTGATGAGTAGAATCATTGAAAATGTTAGTAGGGTACCAATAAATGGGTAGTGAGTGAAAAATTTGAGATGGTTAAAGAATCAAAGAGTGGACATAGAGAGAGAAGGGAAACAAAGGGGGGCAAGGCCATAAGTGAGGTAATGGAGACGTGGAGGGCTGGAGAAGGCCCCTCAGCAAGTTGAACTCTTGCTTGTACCTAAGGGAGGCAAGGAACAGACTGAGTTAGTGTAAAAGGAATACTGACTTTATTTGATTTTCTTCTTGTGTTTCTCTGAAATACAGGGTTTAGTACATTTTAGAGCTGACCCTGTTAGGCTCTCTGTTCCTCTTTGCAAAACAGAACTAACCAATTACATACACTATTGTTTTCTGCTTTTCTTGTTTTGATGTAATTTTTTTCCTTTCAAAGCTTTGAACCACTGCCATTTCAATTTTTTCCCTTTTGTTCTTAAGCCCCTCTCCTCTTTTTATTTTTTATTTTTTCTAGGAAGAAGAAATTACCTGATTCTTTTTCACTCCATGGATCAGTTATGCGACATTCACTTTTAAAGGGAATTTCTGCCCAGATAGTGTCTGCAGCTGTAAGTATTTTGTTCTCTCCCCTACTTTATAACCTGCAATGGCATAATGAGGTAGGAATGAGCATAAAACAAAGCACAGCACTTCTTTTGGCCCGAAGCTCAAGAAAAATACAATCTGGCTTTCATGGTTTGGGTGTGATTATTTTTGACTCATACGACATGGCTACACATCTTGACGTAGAAATTAGTGCAGCCATGAAATAAAGGTCTGTGTAGAGTCTTGGGTGTGCCTAAATGAGATATGGCAGCAGGTCTAAAAGAAATTCTAGCTGCCCTTTATTTAGATTCCTTTTTAGTTTCCTTGCCATCTTGTGTATGTAGTTGAGGAGTGCTCATGTTTTTAGTCATTTCACATGAGGAAATGATTGACCCGAATTTTTTGCAACCGAGTGATATTTTCTCCCCCCTCCGCTATTCATGGATGTCTTTACATGTACTTTATTCCATTTATTCTTAAAACTCTGAAAGTTGGAAAAGCATATCCTATTTTATAAATGAGACGGTAAGTTCAAAGAGGCGAGGTTAACTTGTTTTACATCACTAGAACAGAGGTTCCTAAACTTTTTTGGCCTACTGCCCCCTTTTTAGGAAAAAAATAAAATCACTCCGTGCCTCTTTGGATATCTACTTTCTTTAAGGGAACAAATAGGACTGGAGAGATAGTGCTTCAGGTAAGGTGTTTACCTTCAGGCAACAGACTTAGGTTCTATCTCGGCACCCCGGAGGGTCCCTCCGACCCTCCTAGTAATGATCCCTGAGCACAGAGCCGGGAGTTAGCCTGAACACAGCTAGGTGTGGTCCCAAAATAAAGAAAATCATTCTTGAGGGTACCACCACCTCCCTGGAGCTGTCCAGCATGTGGGGAGGGCCGTGCATCGCTTCATGGGGAAATGATGGGTTGGGAGAGAGTGGAGCCATTTGAGTTTTTGAGCATGGCTCATGTCATGGCTGAAACAGTTCTGCTCCGTGGTCCTTTTAGATTGTGGATGACTTAGAGCATAATTAATGCAAGAATATTTTAATGTTTGTCAAAACAATAGTCGGATTCTGGAGATGAGGATGACAGCGACAGATTCAGGCTGCTGGGCCTTTGCTGTGTCTCTGTGTTCTTTTGTGAAGTATAATTGGTGTTTTGCATATTCAATTTAAATAAGGAATAAAGGCGGTGATTTTTTCAAGAGATTTAAGACACCACTCCCAAATTGGCATCATGACTCAGGAACTGTGTGGCAATTTTCAGGTTTAATTAGGGAAAACTGGTATTGCAGATGCCCCATAGCCCCCAACAAAACATAAAATCGATCTCTGTGGGCAGTTGGTACACCCCGTCCAGCTCATGTACTGTGAATTGAGTTTAATAGAGAGAAATAGCCAAGCTCTGGAGGAACCGGGCAATTGTCCTTCCTCTGTTAGGTGGACAGTAACTCATATTGCCAGAATGGGAACCACCTGTGGAGGATTACATTTCCATGACGTTTTCTGAATTTAATCCTTATGTAGGTGATGAAATTCATTCCTTTAAAAATCAAGATGAACCAGAACAGTCATTTGACCCACCTGTGCAGTTTTAAAAATATTTTGAATAATGGAAACTGAGCTAAAACTCAGACACTGCACAGTGATTAGATAAATCTGTTATTTAAAAGGGTTTCTCCTCCCTCTTGAAGAGGAAGAAAAAAAAATCTAATAAATCCCAGAGTGTTTGCATTCTATTCTTATTTCCTTGCTATGGCTGAGCTCCTTTGGCATGCTCAGATGAAAACTGCTTTTCCTGGGACAGTCTTCATGCTGTGCCTCCTTAATGTTGGATTACCAGCTCAATTTAAGCTATACGCTTTTCTGTGATGGTTGGTTTATTAACATGTAAAGCTAGTTATCATTTTGGGTAGCTCTCCTGAATAGTTTGTTCAGTAATGCCGTCAGTCATGTGAATAAAGATGTGATTTGGGCTTCCAACAGCTTGGACCGTCCTGGCCTTGTGTCCTTGCATGGAGAGCGCTCAGGAGGAGAGAACATTGAGAGTGTGCGAAATTTAGAATCCCCCAAATGATATGATATGTCACTGTGTTTTATGTTTAGTTCCACTTAGGTTTAGCAATATTCAATGTTTAAAAAAGGATCACTCAAGATAGTAGAGCCATCTTAGTAAAGAGTTTTCTTCAAAATGTGTCAAACGCTCAAGGCACTCTGCTTGTTAGAAGGAAAAGGCCTGAGCACTGCCCTCAACCTCATGGAATTGGAAGCTCGAGTAGTGTAGCTGAGGGAGCTGCATTTCTGCAGGCATCCCAGCTGGTTTGGCTGCCCTCTGGCTGCAGGGAAGTACACAAAGATGTCTCTACAATAGTACTATGATTAAATCATGACTGATGTGCACCTCACATCTGTGCGGTTTTTCTCTTTTAAAGTTAGTTGACTTCTGATTTCCTTATACAGCTTCTATTTTAATTTATGGTCTTCATATGCTGTCTCATTCTTTTCTCTATCTAGGACACAAATCACACTGTACAAATGCTCCCTGGGTGTTTCATTGTCAGGCCTTCCCGTCTGTGTGCTTTACACACATGTGTCCACACCAGGCGAGGTGGAATCGGCCATCCCCATATTGTTCAGACAACAGTCTTGCTGATTGTTCTTTCTTCATTTTCCCCTGTACTGGAAAGCTTTTTAAAATTTGTCCCGAGAAATCTCTAAAAATGTTTGATAGAAATAGATGGATCCACCTACAAGATGATTACAATGAATTGGCCACTTCGATAGGAACAAACAGAGAAAAGAAAAGTAATAGTGGATATAAGGAGGTGGCCTGGGCCCTAGAGCTCTGAGTGAGACAAGTTCTGCCACGTCATCTAAACTCTGCAAAATTTTTTCTTTTTTCTTTTTCTTTTTTTTTTTTTTTTTCATTTTTGGGTTGCATCTGGCCATCTTCAGGGGTTGCTCTTGGTTCTGCACACAGGAATCACTCCTGGCAGATTCAGGAAACCCTATGAAATGTTGAAGATCAGACCTGGGTCTTCTGAGTAGGGCAAGGCAAAAGCCCTACCCACTGTGCTATTGCTCCAGCCCCAAGAAATGTTTTTCTTAACCTAGGAAACAGAATACTATGACTTGCTTCCTCTCTCCCAGCTTCACAGTCCAATAGCATGAAATATGTCTGTGAACATCCTTCATGGGGTTGGGTTGCATCTCACGGAAAGATCACGATTGACTGCAACAAATCCTGGATTTAACCGCTGGTACTGTCTTCCTTTCCCCCATTTACTCTGCCAAAAAAAGATGAGAGTTCTTTGTATTAAGTGATATTCATTGTACACTGCTGTTTATTTAAAGCAGTAGAAGCATCAAATAGACACATGAGACTTTACATTCAGTTTGATCTTTAGGATGAATACTTAAGTTAGATAGGGCAATGCATCCTGTTTGTGGGAACAAATGTGAATTCAGAGGGTCTGATTTTTTTCAAAACCTCATACATTGACCAATAAAGAACTGGAATTTGCACTACTTTCTTCTCTCTCTCTCTCTCTCTCTCTTTCTCTCTCTCTCTCTCTCTCTCTGTCTTAATTCAGGCACAGTGTTTTATAGTACCATTAATGATAGGGTTTCATGCATAATACATTTCTGCACCACACCCTTCCCCAGTGCGTCCACTTCCTTCCACCATTGTTCCAGTGCCTTTCATTCTCCTGAATCCCTAGCAGTAATCTCTTTCTGTGGCTGTGAAGTTGCGAAGTCACACTTGGCAGTGCTGGTCTCTGATTAGAAGCTATATAATCATTTTCTGAGTAGGAAGCTCATGCTTACATGAAAGATATCTTCAGCGCAGGTTTCTGTTTTCTAGAAAATATGTATTATTGTATTTTGATTTATGATACTTATCATTTTATTCACATTATAGTGAATAATAAAATAACATGAAACATCTACCTCTTCTTCCCTTTGAACTTTCATTTATAATCAGTACCTTCCTTAAGTATCTTTTCCCGCTAGTAGAATGAAACAGTCCACTCATGCACTTTATATTCTGTTGGCACATAGGAAGTACTTATTTAGTTTCTTTTAGGGACATTGACTTGAGTCAAAATTAATGTAGAGAGGGCCTTAAACCATTTTCTTTTTTTTTTTTGTTTGTTTTTCGGGCCACACCTGTTTGATGCTCAGGGGTTACTCCTGACTAAGCACTCAGAAATTGCCCCTGGCTTGGGGGGACCATATGGGACGCTGGGGGATTGAACCGTGGTCCTTCCTTGACTAGCGCTCTCAAGGCAGACACTTTACCTCTAGTGCCACCTTGCAGCCCCCCCCCACCCCCATTTTCTGTTTTAAAATGTGAACATATTTTGAAATGACTTTTAAAAACTTTTTTCATTTAGGACAAAGTAGATGCTGGCTTGCCTACAGCAATTGTAAGTATAATCCTTGAAAGGTAAGCTTCCTATGTGATTGGGTGGTCTTTGACTTTTAAAATGATATTGGAAGTTAGTTATTCTGCAAATTATGATGATAGTACCTTCATAATCAGTGATTGCCAGTAATCAGGTTTTAAGTTTATTTGTGTTGAATGTTCTCTCAGTTTATTGTTAATCTTCAGACTTTTGTTTGAGAAATATATAATGGAATAATGCTGGGTCTTTTTCCGAATGGTATTTCTTTGAAGTACTACCTTGCTTAAATAAATATTCTGCTTCTCTAATTCAGCACCCCTTTGGTTGAAGGGAGTGGAGAGTAAGTGTTGGTAAAATCCTTTTTTGGTAAACAAGACTTTTCAGTGTTCACTCTATTGCCCAGCCTGCCAGATAGTTGAGCTCTGGAGTTTTTGTAGGAAATCAGGGGATAAAGTACTCTGATACTCCCTTTTTTAGGTAGTTTTTAGCTTTTTCCTGTAGATTACTAGCCATTTGATAAGGAAATAGACTGAAATTGGAAATTTCTGGTTTCTTTTCGTACCTATGAGAAGACCAACCCTGCCCTATATTCAGAGACTGGATTGCATAACAACCAGTTTACTCTTTCTGGACCCCTGAATATACATATTTTAAAAATGACCTTAGAAGAAACTAACAGGCATGCTTTTTCCTATAATGCTAAACATATGCTATTTTGATATTGTTACCTTTCGAGCAAATTAAGAGGATTTCCCAGAAATGGCAATGTCCTCGGTTTTATTTCCCGTTTTTGCCTTCCAAGTGAAGTCTCCTTATTTAGGATAGCTGTTATGTCATCTGGTATGTAGAGAAAAGAAGACAACAAATTCAGCTTTGATATTTCAAGATTCTTGATGTACTATTACCTTCAGTGAAATCTTCCCTTCTGTTCTCAGGCAGTGTCCAGTCTCATAGCAGTGGGTACATCTCATGGATTGGCCTTAATATTTGGTAAATTTTCTAAGTACTTTTCTTATTTTAAATCTTAAGTATTCCTTTTGATTTTATGAAATCTTCCAATCACAGTTTATATAGCTTCATTTTCTTGGTGGTGGAGAAACCCATACAAATTTGGAAAGTAGACGTTTAAAAATTACTGACTTGGCTTTTTTTATTCCTCATTACAAGTTTATTTTCTTCTTTCTGAATTTATTAGTTATATCTATTGACTCTGCAGACCTAGATAAAAAGATATTAAAGCTTAAAGGACCTTGGCATTGTCATCTTGTCAGCCTGTAGCTGCTTAGTGGAAATGATTTTTTTTAAATATTAACTCATATCTGAGTTATATAACTTCTCTGGAATATTATATAATGATTACTTGGAATACTTTAATAGCAGAATGACAGTTTTATATCTCTGGGTCTTGTATCTTAACCATATGAGGGAATGAATAACTATTTACTTTCCCCGATTTTTTTTAATAATTCAATATCTTTTTGTTTTCCACTAGGCCTAATATGTTACATAATTTTATTTATTTATTTATTTATTTATTTATTTGTTTTGGGGGGTGGTTCCAGCCAGAGCTCTTTGGGAGCTACTTTCAGAGATGCAGATTTGCTCAGGAACTCTATGTTGCCTTGGATTAAACCTGGGCTTCATCCATGCAAAGCATGTCACCCCTTTGAGTTCTCTCTCTGCTCCTATCATGTGATTTTGATACCTAATCCTTTTATTTATTTTTGTTTTTGGTTTTTGGGCCACACTCGGTGACAGTCAGGGGTTACTTCTGGCTATGTGCTCAGAAATCGCTCCTGGCTTGAGAGATTGAACCTCAGTCTGTCCTGGGTCAGCAGCATGCAAGGCAACTGCCCTACCCCTGCACCATTGCTCTGGCCCTACTAATCTTTTTCTTTTCTTTTTTTTTTTTTCCATTTTTGGGTCACACCGGCAACTCTCAGGGGTTACTCCTGGTTCTATGCTCAGAAACTGCTCCAGGCAGGCTTGGGGGACCATATGGGATACCTGTATTCAAACCACTGTCCTTCTGAATGCAAGGCAAATGCTTTACCTCCATGCTATCTCTCCGGCCCCCACACTAAACTTTTTATTTATATATTTATTTATTGGTTTTTGGGTCACACCCGGCAGCGCTCAGGGGTTACTCCTGGCAGGTTTGGAGGACCATATGGGATGCCGGGATTCAAACCACCGTCCTTCTGCATGCAAGGCAAATACCATATCTCCATGCTATCTCTCCGGCCTCCCCGCTAATCTTTTTATTTATTTATTTATTTATTTGTTTATTTATTTTTTTGTTTTTGGGTCACACCCAGCAGCGCTTAGGGGTTACTCCTGGCAGGTTTGGGGGAACCATATGGGATGCCAGGATTCGAACCACTGTCCTTCTGCATGCAAGGCAAACGCCTTACCTCCATACTATCTCTCCAGCCCCTTATCTTTTTATTTTTAAGTAATGGGAGCAATCCAATAATTTTCTTGAGTGAATTTACAGAAATAATTATTTTTAAGATTATTATTTTTTGTTTGTTGGGCAATATTCAGTGATGCTTAGGGCTTACTCCAGGCTTTGCACTCAGAAATCACTCCTGGTAGGGCTCTGGGGACCAGATGGGGTTCTGGGGTTGAACCTGGGTTGACCGAGTGCAAGGCAATTGTTCCACAATTAATGCATGTTTATTTTAGAAAATGTAGAAAGAGATGAGCAAAAGGTTGAAGATACAAAGTACCCACTTCTACCATCCAGAAGCAATCGCTGTTTTTTAGAATAGCTTCTATTCTTTTTATTATTTATTTATTTATTTATTTATTTATTTATTTATTTATTTATTTATTTTTGGGTCACACCCGGCAGTGCTCAGGGGTTACTCCTGGCTCCATGCTCAGAAATTGCTCCTGGCAGGCACAGGGGACCATATGGGGCACCGGGATTCGAACTGATGACCTTTTGCATGAAAGGCAACCACCTTACCTCCATGCTATCTCCCGGGCCCCTGTGTGAATAATATTATAATGAGTATCCTTCCATGTAATTATTCTATAACATTTTTTGTTTTGGGGCTACATTCAGTGATTCTAAGGGTTACTTATGGCTTTGCACTCAGGAATAACTCCTGGAAATTCTTGTCCATATGGGATGTCAGGGATCGAACCTAAGTTTGATCATGCAAGGCAAGCACCTTACTGCTGTTTTATCTCTCTGGTCCCTATAACATAATTTTAATATGTATGCAATATTATTTTAGATGGATTTAGTTTAATTTAATCATTTCCTACCACCAGATATTTAGATTGTTCTATACAGCAAATGTTGTAATGAATATTTTTGTCATTGCATTTTCATACCCATGATTACTTTGCATACCCATAATTATTATTATTATTATTATTATTATTATTATTATTTTTGGTTTTTGGGTCACACCCGGCAGTGCTCAGGAGTTACTCCTGGCTCCATGTTAGAAATTGCTCCTGGCAGGCACGGGGGACCATATGGGGCACCGGGATTCAAACCGATGACCTTTTTGCATGAAAGGCAAACGCCTTACCTCCATGCTATCTCCCGGGCCCCATACCCATAATTATTAATCGTAGAGTTGCTTGAGTCAAGGTCTAAATCTTTAAAAGACTTCTGAGAGATATTACCTAGTTACCTGCTGGAAAGTTTAACCATTTGCTCTTCTTTCAGGTATAGAATGTTTATTTTTTCCAAGGGGGAATAATTAAAAATACATCTGTGGATTTTTAGGAAAAATTCTGAAAAGTTGTTCTCATTTTTGTTGATTTTGATTAGTCATATAGTTTTACATATGAGGTGATTGAGAGCCAGAGACTTAAGATAATATGCAGAGACATGTTTAGATTCTTAGATCCATGCTTTTCCTGACATCACACCCAAAAGTGCTCAGAAGCTTTTCCTGATTTGGGAGTGACCTCTGGTCTTGCGCCAGGGACTATAGGTGCTGCTGGGGATTGTAATCTGGGTCATGGTCACCTAAATTCTCTGAGAGAAAAGGAGGTAAATTCCAAGATATATGGGGCTGGAGGAAGCATGAGGGTGCCTGGGAATAAAATGTGTGTTGATTTATTTTTGTTGTTATTTCTACTTCCCACCAGTCTCACTATTCCTTCACTCTTTCTAATCTGACTCCCCTTCTTTATCGTGATTATAGAAAGGGTATGTGATTACTTATAGTGGAGCCACCTTGAGCTTACTGTATTATGTCTAGTCTAATAAAATGATAGGTATATGATGTTTTTGATGTTTCTTGTTTTAATACATAGGATTTCAAAAATTCAAATCTTAATAAAAATGTTTCATCCTAAAGGACTTAGGTATCTACTTTTTTAGTTGTTAGCATTTTCCCATATATTATCTTTGTGAAATTATTTTTGTTTCTTTCAAAAATAATGGACTTGGGTTTGCTTACTATGCAATAATTTGAATATCAGGCATTTTCTTTTTTTTTAACCATTACCTAAATATAATTCTAAAGGTATCAGTTAATCATGTATAGTATAATTTCCTCATAAACAAAAGCTTGTCATTTATATTCTTGAAATTTTATCTTTTCTCTAAACTTGGAACTGATTTCTTGCTTTTCTCTCTTTTGATCTTTCCTCCCCTCCCCTCATGGATTCAAAGGAAAAGGTATAGTAATTTTGATTTGCATGAGACACTTATTTGGGCCTTTTTGGTTTTGAAAGAGAATGCTGTAAGTTATAGTCAGTGCCCTCTTGTAAAGTGCTTATTGAGATAAATTGGAGTATTGAAAGATTGGTAAAGAGCAAGGAGTATTTAAAAATTATAAATGTTTGTATACCTTGGGTGTTTTATTATAACTGGAATACTCTTTTTCCCCTTAATTT
>PVKC010010446.1:0-25672 GCA_004027635.1 Crocidura indochinensis | reverse complement strand
CTTTCTTTCTTTCTTTCTTTCTTTCTTTCCTTCCTTCCTTCCTTCCTTCCTTCCTTCCTTCCTTCTTTCTTTCTTTCTTTCTTTCTTTCTTTCTTTCTTTCTTTCTTTCTTTCTTTCTTTCTTTCTTTCTTTCTTTCTTTCGTTCTTTCTTTCTTTCTTTGTCACACGCATTGACACTCAGGGGTTACTCCTGGCTATGGGCTCAGAAATCGCTCCAGGTTGGGAGGACAATATGGGATAAGGTGATAAAACCAGGTCCATAGTGGATCTGCCACATACAAGGCAAAAGCCCTACCACTGTGCTCTTTCTGGCCCCCTTTTTCAGTTTCTTAATACAGTAGCACATTTTTCTTTCTTCTTTCACCCTTGGTGCTTTCCTACTGATGCTAGTTGGTTTTCTGATATTATGTTTCTATTTTCTTGCTATTCATTACAAATATGTATATATATGTGTGTATATGTATATATCAAAGTATTAACTTTGATTATTTATTTGAAATGTTTTTGTCAGTAAAATGTGTATTTGCCTCTGCATGTATCAAGAATTTGTTTAGTTTAGTTTTTTGTTTGCATTCTTTTAACAATGTTCTAATACAGATTTAAACACTAGTGAGACAGTTCTGTGAGAAAAAAAAAACCTCAAGAGGGATCATTTTGATCTGGAGTTAAAGCACAGATGGGTAATTTTCCTTTTCTTACATTTATATTTTAATTTTATGAACATACTGTTTCTCTAAAGGAGGTGCTCTTCATTGTCCAGAGTTTTAGTCTGCATAATACCCTTTATTTTGTTTAGAAAAAAAAGTTGTGATCGTATTGTTCCTAATACAAGTCGAGCTTATTTAGCTTCCTCATTTTCTGTGTTTCATTTCCTTAATATTTTTTAAACTTAGCAAGATGTTTAAATTATGTTTGGGGGTCAGAGCAAATACACAGAGGGTAGGACATTTTGTTGCATGTGACTGAGTTGGGATTGATTACTAGCGGAGCTAGAAGCCAGCCTTAAGCATGGTCAGGTATAACAAAACACAAAATGAAACAGAAATTTTACTGTCACTTACCTAGATTAGTGATATTTTAGAGCAAGTTACCTAGCCCATCATATTCCTACAAGTAGAATTTTATGAGAACTATTATACTCATTTGAGAGTTTGGTACAGTATAAAATTGTCTCAATTATTTTGAGAGTATTTTTATTCTAAGGGTTTCTAGAGAAAACAACTATCCACATAGATGATAGCATTTTCTTTCTCTAAGCAGGTTTTATATGATGTAACTCATATGACTTTCATCTAGATAAGCTTTTCTATCTTGGTACTATTTAAAATGACATCTTTGACATTTAGTATAAAATCTTTAGTCACTTGTTTTATAGGATGACATTGACTATCCATTAAATGGAAATTATTGTGAAGTAAAGCAAATTATACTTCAGGTAAGAAAAATTAAGAAAAATATCATTCTATGCAAGTACCACTAGGGTTTAAGAAAAAAGTCTGTGGGAGGAAAACATTTACTGGAATGGGGTAGGAAGAAGGAAAAAATGAGCATTTTGTGTTTAACTGACTGAAAGAAACTTAGAGATTAGAAAGTAAAAGGACCAAGTTTTAGTTATACTTTAATATTTATTCAAAATTTTAATTTAAATAGAAGTATGTTCCAATTAAGGAGAAAATAAACTATGTTCCTTTTAAAATTTTTTCTATTACTTAAAACTCAGAGCTAACTTACTGGATTTAAAACTGTGATATCAATCATAAATATAGACACTCTGAGTATGTATAACACTTTATAAACTTAAAATACTGATTCCTCAATTCTTTTATCACATTTTCAAAGAAATTCACAGATATTTATGTTTGTTACAATAAGGATATAAATGAATATATTTTTGTTAGAATTAACTTTACCTTTTTTTCCCTGTGGACAGGATTAAAAATAGGTTTTCTTTAAACATTTGGAAAAACTCACTATTATATCCATTTGTAGCTAGGCTTTGCTTAGTTATAAAACGTTTTAGAAACAACAGTGTACAATAAAGTGTCTGATTACAAAGTCAAAAACAATAAATTTATTATTCTTGTATGCAAATAATAAAACAGAGAGAGAAATCTGAAAACAGTCCCATTCACAATGTGCCTCAAAAGATCAAATACTTGGGAATAAAAAAACAATTTTTGTGAAAGACTTATGCAAAGAAAGCTACAAGTCTCTACTAAAATAAATAAAAGCACATCAAGAAATGAAAATATGTCTATTGTTCATAATTGCCAAAATGACAACCTTTTTCAATATATAATACAAATTCATTGCAATACCTATAAAAATGTCCATGAAGCCAAACAATTTGCTGCGATCTGAAAAGATCTGAAGCATGCTATGCTAGGTTACATTAGTTGGAAGAAGAGAGACAGACAGAAAATAATACTCATATTTGGAATATAAAGAACCATTAACATGGAGAGGGTAGAAGTGATGGGGTCTGAAAGGTACTGGGATAATGGTAGAGGAAGTGAATACTTCTATTTTCTATTAGAAAGTGTGCTGCTGTGATGTGTTTACACACGAAAAAACTTTACCATTTTCATTTTTGTAAACCACAAGGTGCCTAAAATAATTTAAAACTTCATAGCCATTTAAGTTAAGTCAATCAAAATTACTCTGGACATGAACAGAAATGATCTCTCCTTTATGTTGGGAAACAAAAATACATAAATGGTAATAACAAAATTTCAAAGGCAATAGAACCTGAGAAGAGTCTTACAGAAGTGAGTTTAGCAAGTGAACAACAGATGTTGGGAAAGAAAACCAAAGTCAATGACTGAGGCAGAACATGGTGCTCAACAATTGTATGTATAAAATCCTTTTCATTAACAGTCTCATAAATCAAGTGTTTTAAATAAAATAACTAAAATACATGCATAGTTATTTGCTAGACATGTGGTAAATTAATTTTAAATTTTGGAAAATGTGTTGAAGTCCAAACTAGATCTAGCGTGCATTCTAGCCTTGCATTAATAGAAAATTTGTGACCACTGAATATCTCTCAATGGGGGACTTATATCATTGTCTGAAAGTCTACTGAGCTGTATATTGCCAATTAGCATACTGTTGTTGATTCTGTTTGATGAGGTTCTGTGGTTTCTATGATAATTTCACATCCAATTTGCTGTATTTACACTGGGAAATCAATATTAAAATTATGTGACTGATGGGGCCGGGTCGTGGCGCTGGAGGTAAGGTGCCTGCGCTAACCTAGGAAGGATCGCGGTTCGATCCCCGTTTCCCCATATGGTCCCCCGTGCCTGCCAGGAGCGACTTCTGAGCGAATAGCCAGGAGTAACCCCTGAGCGTCACCGGGTGTGGCCCAAAAACCAAAAAAAAAAAAAAAAAATTATGTGACTGCACAATCCATGATTTAGAGAATCGTCATAGTTGAGTTAAAGAGTGATTTAAAGAGTGAAAGAATCGTTTGCTGATACACTCAGAAAGACCCCAGAGTGATTAGCTGAAAGGCTGGTATGTTCATGATTTTTTTTCTGTTCGTTGGACATCTCTTTCGAAAGTTAGATGGGTCTATAGCATCCGTAGCTTGTGCAGACATGGCAGAAAAGCTCTGTAATTGTCTTTAACAAAGGAATAAAGACTTATTGACTTGTGGCCTACTTAGATATTCGATGATTAGTAAGAATACTTGATAGGGTCTGGTGCAATCACACAGCTATAGGGTATTGGCCTTGCACGTGACTGATCCAGGACTGACTGTGATTCGTTCCCCCTGCGTCCCATATGGTCCACCAAGCCGGGAGCGATTTCTGAGCTCATAGCTAGGAGTTGACGTCTGAGCGTCATGGGTGTGCCCCCCCCCCAAAAAAAAAAGAGAAAAGGTAAAGGTTACATGATGATTATGTTGAGAGAATAAGGAGATTACACACACTTCCTTTTGAGAAAGGTTTATTTCAGGTTATTAAAATTATTTTATATTGACTACGGCATATAATATTAGAAGATACAAATGTGTAGTTCAGAATGAATTGTCTGACATATTAAAACTATAAATTTATGCCTGTGACAAGTGCACTATTAACAAGAATGTTAATTCCAGTTACATTATATATAAGGTATTAAATAAAAAGAATATCTGATAGGTATAATATTTTCATCTATCATATTAATAATTTCAGTAAAAGAAACTTGGAGTTTGAAGCACATCCTTGGAATTTGGGAAGATTATATTCATTATGAACTAAAATTTTTTATTAGAACCCTCTGATAATTTTAAGATTGATTTTTTTTTTTTGGTTTTTGGGCCACACCCGGTGACGCTCAGGGGTTACTCCTGGCTATTTGCTCAGAAGTTGCTCCTGGCAGGCACCGGGGACCATATGGGGAACCGGGGGATCGAACCATGGTCCGTCCTAAGTTAACGCAGGCACCTTATCTCCAGCGCCACCGCCCGGCCCCTTAAGATTGATTTAATTACTAAATGTTTTTATATAAAGTTCAGGCACAATGCATAAAAGTCTTTCTATTAACTGTCTACAAAGAAGCAACTTCCTTAATAGTGAAGGAATGGTAATTTGTCAGTGAATTTACCTGCTAGAGAATATAAATATATCTCAGAATTAGCAGATTGCTGAAGCATAGGCAATTCTGAATTACCCTACAACTGTCTATTGCAAGACTAATATTGCTTATTTATAGGATAGTTTTCTCATTTCCTGTGTCATATTTTTAATAGGAAGATTTATAATAGATGCCCACAATTTGGCTATTACATATAAACTTTTAAGATGACTCCAAATATTAAATGAGTTTAAGAAAAATCTATGGTTTGCTTATACTAAGATTAGACACATAGCCAGATTAAGTATTGATTAAAAGGACAAAAATAATAGCTTAAAATAATAATAGAGACTGAGACCACAAATGAAAACATGAAATTGAGTGGTCTAACAAACTTTTCATGTAGAATTTGAAGAATAGCTACAAAATCAATCAATAAAAGCGTAAAATAGTCTAATAGAAAAAAGTAGACCAAATTCACAGAAACTGAATAAACACAAAAGAAACATTAGCATATGAAAAGCTGCTGAAGATAAATGTCAATCTGTGAAATAGAATTGATAAAGAACTAAAAAAAATCCTCAGGTTTTCAAAATTAAGCAGACAGATGACATATGGTCTCATATATTTCTAGTGAGAATGTAGGTCAGCACCATTTTGGTAGATAATACCACCATCTCAAAATTTATTTATATGCATCTGATTTACATATATATTTTAAATCGTCGGTTGTACTATATACACAAATATTTAACCGTGATTGATTTTTTTAGTTAGGAACAAAAACCAATTCAAACTCATAAATTGTGCCATATTGATATAATAAGACATTATACAGTACACATCTGAGAAAATAATGAATTGTTGCAATAAGCAATATGAATGGCTCTTGAAAAATATTGAATAAAGCAGTGAGTTTTATAGGATACCTATGGTTCCCTGTATTAACCATTTAAATGATAAAGTCATATTTAGTAAAATATGTATGTTCAATAAAATACATAGAGATACAAGGTGAGATATAAAAAATAGTGATTAAAATCATACAAGTTCTTTATATTCTAAATCTGACTCAGTGGTTGACCCATAGTTGTTCAGTATATAGTTTTAACATGTTGATTATATTATTATTACCTATATACATTTTATTTGTTTAATATATTGAAACAAGTATGGCCAAAGTTAGAGAAAAAATATTTTTTGTTTTTGTTTTTTTTTGGGCCACACCCTCAGTGTTCAGGGTTACTCCTGGCTTGGGGGACCATATGGAACGTTGGGATTCGAACCACCGTCTTTCTGCATGCAAGACAAATGCCTTACCTCCATGAAGAAAATTTTAAATGCTATATACTACTTGTTTATTATTCTTATACAATATCAGCTTGTTTCACTGCTGTATAAAAAAGGTGAATACTTATTATTCTTAGAGATTATGTGTACACTTTCTTATGACATTTTATATATAAAATAAAAAGTCAAACAATAGTTAAATTGTTAAATTAGAATACATTATTATGACTTATTATGAGAAATTATTTTGCTAGAAATTAGAATAATTTGTAAAAGAAAAGAAAGTGATTATGTTTTCCTTCATAGGAAGTCTTGTAGGGCTTAGATAATTTCTGAGATTTGGAGCTACTTTAAAGATGAAAGAACACATGTTTGTGAAGGTAAGACATGTTTAAAAGATTTTATAAACCTAAGAAGCCTATTTTTAAATGTAAAAATTGAACATTTATTATCTTTTGTATTTTAAATTGTTTTTGATAATATTGTAAAAAAAGATCAATATAGATCTGCACTATACTATAATTATTCAAGCTTAAATTTCTTTTTGATATCAATTTATTTAATATTATGCTTATAGTATTTATAAATTAATTAATTTTATTAAAGGAAATTAAGTTGTTACTTTAATGTAACTAATCATTTATTGTTGCAAAACATTCAGATGATAACTTTAAGAAATAAAAAGAGTAAAATTACTCTGACAGTAGGTAAAGATTAACCATTAAGCTGAAAAGGTATATATATAAATGTGCTCTCTGTGACTAATGGAGTTGACTTGATTTAAAAGGACAAAGTTCAGTACTGTATAAAGACTTCAAATCATCATTCATATTAAAGTACTGCTACATGATATTTAGAGTATCTTAGAGATGGAAAAGGCTTGGAAGAACTATATTCCATGATCTATACAACTAAGATATTGTTTGACATTAAATAAAAGTTAATTTGCTTATATAATGAATTGATACATGTTTTCATTTTAAATATATTTTTATAAATTTTGTATAGATATAAAAATAAATTTTAAGCGTCTAAAATGTCTAATTTTAGAGTTTTTTTATTAAAAGATAAAATTTACCCCTGATAGAAAATATACACAAATTACTCTGATGTTAGCTCTTTGGAAGTACTGTGCTTTATAGCAAGAAATTATTATGAAAAGTTGTATAATCCATCATGAATGAACATTGCTTTTATTCAACTAAAGCATATCTAGTAGTTCTCCTATTCTTGTTTCCAAATGTTTTTCACGTGAGTTCATGGATTATGTCAGAAATAATAGAATTCATTGATTAAAAGTAAATTTAGATAAAAATGGACCAAGAAGATAATGCAGAGGTTAAGTATTTTCTTGGTACACTCTACCTGAATTTAATTCCAGACACCACATATGGTCTTCTAAAAACCTTTAGGAATTATGCTTTAGCAGAGAAGGAAGGAAGAACAAGACAACGAGGAGGAATGAATAGATTAAATGTTTATTATTGCATTTGAAAAATAATATTTATGCCTACATTTTTCAGTTCAAAAATAAGCAGCCTGGGAGGGCAAATGAGGGTTGATATGGGACACATGCTGAGAACAGGGGTGAGGGAGGACAACATTGGTGATGGGAATGCCCCTGATTCAATGTCACTATGTGCCTAAAACATTACTATGAAAGATTTGTAATCCACTTTGGTCAAAATAAAAATTATTAAAAAAAAAACAGTGAATGCAGGCAATGAAAGCAAAAACAAAAATGAAAACTCAATATAGAGAATATTGTTTTATGAAATAAATAAGCATGTATAGAATATCCCATGCTTATATTACTAGCATAGTATGCTATTATTTCCTTTTGGAAATATACATTTTTAATTGCGAACATGTTATACTAAGTATTAATAAAACAGGTCTAAACAATGCAATCTGTATCCTCTCCTAAAATATAATTTAAAATTAAGAATGTTTTAGAGCTGGTTAATATATATAAATTACACATTTCCTATGTACAATTCAATAGCTAATAACTTAATAACATTCTGAGAGAATAAAAGTTAAATGTTAGAAAATAAAATTTTATGGTTAAAATTAAGAATCAAAAGGTTTCAAAATTTTAAAGCACTATTTGACTTGTAAATGTTTCTAAATAATCAAAAAATTTGAATTTTTTTTTGTTTTGGTTTTTCGGGCCACACCCGTTTGATGCTCAGGGTTTACTCCTGGCTAAGCGCTCAGAAATTGCCCCTGGCTTGGGGGGGGGGACCACATGGGACGCCAGGGGATCGAACCGGGGTCGCTATCTTTCCTTGGCTAGTGCTTGTAAGGCTGACACCTTATCTCTAGCACCACCTCGCCGGGCCCCCAAAATTTGAATTTTTGTCTACATTTAATAATTATGTATACTTGATACTTTTTTATTTTGTATGACTTTTAAAAAAATCTACAAAAAAAAACCAATGTATTTCCTTTTCCTACTGATCCCTCCATCCAGATTGTGTAATCAATTTTCTCATGTAAATACATTTTATGTAACTATAATAGTATATTAAAATTGATATACTTTAAGGTCAGACAGTAGAGCTTTTATTTCTAATTAAATTTTATTTTTCTTTTATATATAATATATATATATATATATATATATTTTTTTTTTTTTTGATGTTTGGGCCATACCCGGCGATGCTCAGGGAATACTCCTGGCTGTCTGCTCAGAAATACCTCCTGGTGGCAGGCACGGGGGACCATATGGGACACTGGGATTCGAACCAACCACCTTTGGTCCTGGATCGGCTGCTTGCAAGGCAAACACCGCTGTACTATCTCTCCGGGTCTTTTATAATATTTTTAAGCACCATGATTACAAACATGATTGTAGTTGGTTTTCAGTCATAAAAAGAACACCCTCCTTCCCGGTAGGATCAGCTCATGATATTAAATACATTTTTTTATTTAACTCTAAGTATCCAATTCTTTCAGGCCATCTGTGACTTATCTAGTATTTGTTTGCTCTTTACATAAGTTTTGTCTTGGATGATTCAACTTTGTGATACTTTAAGGTCAGTTTCAGCATAATTTTTATTTTGGGAGTATTTAACTTTGTAATAGTTTATGGTCAGTTTCAACATAAATTAGTGCTTCTTTCTAATCATGTGAGAATAAAACTTTTATGCTTCAGTGCCAAAGCTTTTAGAGACTAAAATTACTACCATTTACCATGAAAAGGCATACCTGCAACTTACTTTAAATTTAGCCAAAAACCATATATAGCCAATTTTATGGTCAAGCAATGGAGAAAAAGTAAAATTGGAGAAGCTTATATTCACCTTGAGAAACGTCAGCTGTGCTGGAATAATCAGTCTTTACCCTAAATTTGTATGGCATATCAGATTTCACCCTTGACGGCTATGGCTTCCCTTTTACATATCAAAAATCGGGGCCCGGAGATAGCATGGAGGTAAGGCGTTTGCCTTTCATGCAAAAGGTCATTGATTCGAATCCCGGTGCCCCATATGGTCCCCTGTGCCTGCCAGGAGCAATTTCTGAGCATGGAGCCAGGAGTAACCCCTGAGCACTGCCGGGTGTGACCCAAAAACCAAAACCAAAACAAACAAACAAAAAAAATCAACCTGGGCAGGAAGAATTTTGAGATAGGCTCTTTTCTCCAACCTATTCTACACTCTTGGGGGTGCGTCTTTCTTCCCAAAAAATACTGTGGTCCCTGTAGGCCTCTCTCTCTTTCCACTTGATAGAGGTCCCCGAACCTGTGTTTCAGCTCTCTCTATCTGGTTGGATTAATTTTTTGTGGCGGCTCTTTTGCATCCCTTTTCCCTTTGGGATTGGAGCATGAGGATTTAGCCACACTTCTACACTGCTGAGCACCTACTGTGTTTTGGACCTTAATTAAACTGGTAATTTTACATTAGACAGAGGAAGTCACCTCATTATGCAATTAATATTTTCTCCAAATTTTACCATAGCAAATTCGTCTCTCCTATTGAAGATTTCCACATGCAGGGCTGAGGAGGGCAATATCTGTCCCATTATCCCATTGTCTTTATAAAATCTATGCAGCCTGCTACCTAGGAAACTTGAGTGTAGGAGGAGCTGTTCTGAGAGATTGCACATGGCTCCAGTTGCCAAGGATACCCATGCTGTTTTTCTTTCGGTGAATGTGCAAAGCAGTTTCCATATTAGGAATTGGGTTAACAGTGTTCTCAAAGGAAAAATTGAGTGAGAAAGGTAGTAAGTTCTTTTCATACATATGAGCTGATTGGTAAACTCTGTGTAAGCTGTGATAAATTGTTTTCAGCAAGTAGGATTTAGTGATAAATGTAAATTATCACACTTAGCTTGTAGTGTATGCAATTAAAATATTAGGAAATGCAAAATATTGCTTTTAAATAGAATTAGGCCATCAAAGTATAGAGAACAATTAAGGCTTTGAATAAGAAATAATTGATACCAACAATGTACCTAGATCCACAATAGTGTTATTGAATTAAAATATTGAATATATACTTATTAAACATTATATAGAAACATTTCTCATTTCATAATCCTGGGGTTATTTGCATGAGGTTCTCAGGTAGAATAGGCATCCCCCAATTAGTTGTCTCAGGTTCAATATATCTATGGATCTGGGAATAATCAGGACTTGAGGTACTGGGACAAGAACGACTATTCTAATTGAACTTAGAATATGGTGCTTGGTATCAAACACAGATTAAATGCAGGTGTCTTATCTCCTGGATCCTGTAAATAATAATTTGAAAAAAGTTAGTGTTATTATTTATCTTTGGAATCATTAATATTTTAAGATGGCTTTCTGTAAACCATGTAACAGGCAAACAAAAGAAGGAAGATAGAAACAGGTGACATAAGGACAGGACTAGACGGACATGGGCACTTTGGTGAGGTGTTGTGTGGTAATATTCTACATAAATTTATATATAAACACTATTATACTTTATTACCTAATGCACAATAAAAATAAGAAAAATAGAACACAATTATAAAAAGAAAGAAAATACACCTCCCAAACTCTTCTATTGGCAATAAAATATTACTAAATATATGTACCCAGTATCTTTTCTTATGGATTTCTATTAGAAGACATATGAATAAAGAACACATAACAGAAAAGTAAATTTAGGATTTAGAACATTGCCAATGCTTTGTGGGCATTTTTACATGAGTGTGATTTATGTATAAGCAATTACATTTCACTGAAATTTGAATATCATATTATTTCTAATTTAACTATCATTAAAATAGATATTAAGAATATCTATACATATATCTATATCACCAAGGTAATGAAACCTGAATCCTAAATAGTCTTTTTGGGGTTGCATTACCTTTTGGGATCATACCTGATGTGCTTCAGAATTATTTTATCATTGCTTAGAGTACCACAATACCTAGAGATTGATTGGGGTTTTACATATTCAAGACAGTTTCAGTAACCCTATATGCTCTCTCTCTTTCCCAAACTCATCTATATACGAAGTAATATAAACATTCTAAACAAGTTTCAATAAATGCTGCATTTATTAGACTTATATTTAAAATATAAGTTGATTCTTAAAGAAAAACTAAACATACAAAAATACTACTAAAAAGCATACTTAATAAACATACTAAACTAGACATATTACTCTAATAAAAATTACAGCTTAGCTGATGAAATCGACAAAAACTTTGAAAACAGCAACAATAAATATTCTTTCATAAATGCATCATTGTAAGATAAATGTTTCAAATATTTGTTTTTGAATTTTACATAACTCAATACTAACATGTAATTATTGAAAATTTAGCAATTCTAATGCCTATATGTAGGTTAATGGTTTTAGTAAATGTGAAGTCAAAAATAAAATCACGCCATCATTATCTTTCAGCTTCCCAATGCAATAGCAGCAGGTAAATACAACATTTGTTCCAAAATTTTCTGTGGATGTTTACCTACCAAAATACCCAATAAAAGTCATCTAGCAAGGAGAACATAACATTTATAAATAGTATTGGGAAACATTAAAAGTAATCAAATGGTGGGTAGAACTAAACAGAACTAACTTTATTCATTGCTACTGATAATATATCTCTCAGTGGACATCAAAGCTGGAAAGAATGTTTCTTACATCAAATACATTTTATGTCTCTGAGTTTCAGCCTGATAACAGTATTCTTAGAAACTAGTGTATAAAAATCACTCCTTAGATCCTTGAAAGATTTTTTTTAACAAATTATAGATAATAAGTTGGCATACCAGGACACTGGTATACAACTAGCTCTAGAATTAAAATCCTGGTCTGTAATACCTGCCAGAACAAATTGTATGTTTCTTCCCAGCACAGTAAGTTTTATGCTATCAAGAGGGCATCACAGAATGTAAAGGAAGGGAGGTGCAATCAGATAATTCTTTGCGCTATAAACTTTTAAAAATTCCAGTAATAAACTAAAAGTGAAAAGAAAAGAATAGACCAAAGTCAAGTCATCCAACTTTATTGCCTCATAGTTTATGTTGAAATGGTCCCCATTCAACAATAAAAAAGCAAATCCAAAGTCTTTGCTTAAATAGGAAGGAAGGAGTTTCTGAGCAGTGTCTAACTGCCAGTAACCGGATTCAATGATGATATACAGAGGACTTAAGAGTCACTCACGTGGGGCCGGAGAGATAGCATATAGGTAAGGTGTTTGCCTTTCATGCAAAAGGACATCGGTTTAAACCCCGGCACTCCATATGGTCCCCCGTGCTTGCCAGGAGTGATTTCTGAGCATGGAGCCAGGAGTAACTCCTGAGCACTGCCGGGTGTGACCCCCCCCCCCAAAAAAAAAGAAAAAAAAAAGATTCACTCATGTTTGAAAACAGTTTGAGAAACATGATTTTTCTTAAAAACTTGACAAATTGAAAAACATAAGCAATTGAGGCAATCTGTTTTTAATTTTACTCTTTTATGTTTTTTTAGAGAAAATAATCATTGTGCTACATCAGACATAGCAAGGCTACCTCATGTAATTTGATATTATGATCAAGATACTTCAATATTGTTTTATTTGCTTGTTTACTCACCTATAGGTTCAGCTGCATTATTCCAAAAGTATTTCTCATGAAAGGAAAACACTTATAAATTTAAGTGAATTGTATAGTAAAATAATTTAAAAAGTACTCAAATGAGACTACATCACAAGAAATAAATCCTATGGTGAAGAACAATTAGGAAGCTTGGACATCTTCATAAGACATGGAAAATACACAAATGGCAAGAGCTCAGCCTCCACATTCCTTGCCCAATTGCAGGCTTAAATATTTAAACGAGTAATCTCTTATTTAAAAAATAATATTAATTTGGGGATAAACTTTTCAGAGATGAAAGATTTAAAGGAAATAAAAAAGAAAGAGGATATAGTATGCAAGGTACATGGAGGAAACAAAAAAGCATTAAATGTGAAAGATTTTGAGTTGAAGTAATTTTAAATAAACATAAATGTTTTACTAATTATGATCATCAACATTCAGAATTGACAAGTTTACCAATATTGTCACTATTGTTTTTTTGTTATGGAAGATTTTTTTATGTTTTTACGTTTTTGTTATGGAAGATTATCCTATGAATTTCAGCAAATTTGTTGGTAAACCAATATTTTAACCCAAACATAAACAACAGCAACAACAAAAAATATCTTTCACTTGTTTAAGAATGACAATTGAGCATTGGTAAATGTCTGTTAATGGACGAAATAACAGGGAATTAAAAACCATTGAATTCTAGGTCATATAAAAGATCATTTGTTCATATGATCTGTTTTTTTTTACCTAAATATTATTATTATTGTTGTTGTTGTTGTTGTTGTTTTCATTTTGGGACCACACATGGCTAATGCTCAGGGATTACTTCTGACTCAGCACTCGGGAATTTTTTTGAGTTTTGGTATAAATTGACTGTGCTCAGTGATTATTTATGGCTCTGTGCTCAGGGATAACTTCTGATCACTCCTGGGATCATATGAGGCAACTAAGATCAAACTTAAGTTGACTATGTGAAATATATGTGCCCAAAATGCTGGATCATCTTCCCAACCCCTAACAATTGGTCTTAAAGTGCTTATGAGACCATATGGGATACTAAGAAACAAACCTGGGTAGACTGCCTGCAAGGGAAATGCCCTACCAGTGGTCGGCAACCTGAGGCTTTCGAGCCCCATGTGGCTCTTTACATTTTTAATTTGGCTCTTCTGTGTGCCTAGCGGCCACTCTAGGAGTCAGGACTGTGCTCCTCGCTTCTGTCAGTGCGTGCCTCTGTGCAGCCCTGGTGACCGGCTCCAAGAGTGTAAAATGATACACAGTATCAACCCTAAACAAAGGTGTTCCCCCAACGGTGTTTAAATAAAAGTAATTTAAAAATAATTTACCTCAGAGAGCTCTAATATTATAATCTGTTTTAAAACAAATAAATGAAATTGTCTGTACATGAATTATATAATTCATGGGAAAAATTAAAATATACAATACCAAAAGGAATACAATTTCTATTTCCTCTGTCTGCTTGACATGAATTCATTTTGTCTTGTTTATCAGAAAATTTATTTCATCTATCACTTCTAATAATAATATTCACATATTATATTGATATTATACATCAATAATTGTTGACTTTCTGGCATCTCTCTTTTCCTTGTGTCCTTAGTTTGCATCATTATGCTCATAGATCAAACCACTAATGCTGGAGCCTTTCTAAGACACTTCAACCTTTTAATATGGAAACCAAGACCACCGCATCTTCATCTTTCCTAACAATCATCTATCTTGCCATTTTTGCTATTCAAATTATACCTACATATTATTAAACATTTCACAGTATTTCATTTCTGCAAGTATTACAAATGTTTATATTCTACAAAAATTCTATTGACATGATTTTAAGTTATCTGATGTTTTTCTCAATCCTATTTTATTATGCTTAGTCAGTACATTTCCTTCATGTACTTTAAATATATTGAACAGACATATAATTTGAATTTCTCATATATTTTCCATATATTTTATTACATGATTAATTTCTTTTATATGTACTTCAATCTTTTATTTAAATTTTAAACTAAAACCTTTGTGAGTTACAAAGTTATTCATAGTTGAGTTTTAGACATACATTGTTTCAGGACCAATCCCATCACAATTGTCAATCTCTTTTATATCAATGACCCCAAAGTCCATCTATGCCACTACCTCCTGTCTCATACTGCCATTATAATAGGCACATTTTAAAATATAGTTATTGGGGCCAGAGTGGTGATGCAAGGGGTAAGGCATCTGCCTTGTGTGCACTAGCCTAGGGTAGGCTGCGGTTCTATCCCCGGCTCCCACATGGTCTCCCAAGCCAGGAGCGATTTCTGAGCACATAGCCAGGGGCAACCCCTGAGTGTCACTGGGTGTGGCAGAAAGACCAAAAAAATAAAATTGATTGTTAAAGACTATTTTGAGGACTAGGTCTTGAAGTGTTCTTTTTATGTTTTTCTCAATTACATGCATAAAACTATTTACATGCATTATTTATTTAAATTATATGCATTAAACTATATGTCACTAAAACTTTAACTTTGTTTTAACTAGTGCTAATTCTATCATTTAAAATATATAGGTTGAAAGCTGAAAATGAATGTTTTCCTTTTTATACCTGAATGAGACCCAGGACTTGAAGAAGAAAGTAATAGAATGAGGTCCAGGACCTGAAGAGGAAAGTAATAAAAGGGTTTTTTATAGGGACAAAATGTGAGAAACAAGAGAAAAACTAATGAGACCTATAGATGGAAGAAAATGTCATCTGTTCCTACTTACCTATATTTGTATTATTTGAATATTTTAGTATGATATTTACATTTTTATTTGAGGAATTTTATTACTTTCTTTTTGTATTATTTTTGTAATCCCTACAGAATTACCAAATATAAACTAACTCTACTCAAAAGAGTGATTATCCTCCAGAGTTTATTGTGGTTATTTTGTCCTGGAGTCTTTTGGTGATTAATATTTAGAACAATATATTTGAGCATAGTTCCTTTAATATCATATTTGATGTTGGATTACACTTTCTTTTTTTTTCTTTTTTTTTTTTTTTTTTTTTTTTTTTTTTTTTTTTTTTTTTTTTTTGGTTTTTGGGTCACACCCGGCAGTGCTCAGGGGTTACTCCTGGCTCCATGCTCAGAAATTGCTCCTGGCAGACACTGGGGACCATATGGGGCACCGGAATTCGAACCGATGACCTTTTGCATGAAAGGCAAATGCCTTACCTCCATGCTATCTCCCGGGCCCCTGGATTACACTTTCAACTTGAAGATTCTTTCTAAACTGTAATAAAATTTGGTTCTTTCCTCAAAATATTTTACATATTCATCTATATTCCCTCTACTCACAGACTCCAAATTATACAAAAAAGACACTTCTAGATATTTTTTGTTCAAATTTTATCATTTATATATCTTATTAAAGATAATTGAATTTTTTGTGGGGGGAGATACTCTTGGCCAAACTCAGGAGTTATTTTTGACTCTGCACTCAGAAATTACTTCTTCTTATGATGTGGAAAACCCTATGGGATGCCAGGAATCAAGCCCAGGTCATCAGCCTGAAAAGCAATCACATTACCCAGTGTACTATTTATTACTCTAGTCATTAATTGATTCTTTTATATATAATGAGAATCCTGCTAAAAATCATAAACTTTTTTTTTTGGTTTTTGGGCCGCATCCTGTGGTACTCAGGGATTACTCCTAGCTATGTGCTCAGAAATCGCTCCTGGCTTAGGGGACCATATAGGATGCCAGGGGAGTGAACCATGGTTCGTCTTAGGTCTGATGCATGCAAAGCAAATGCTTTACTGCTGAACCACTTCTCTGGCCCTGGAAAATCATACATTTTAAACAATTTTGAATCATGTTTATTTGGTTACTTAACTAATAATTATTTTACACTTCTATTTTCTATTGAAAATTTAATTTTCTAATCACTGAAATAGTTTAACTTCCCCTCATGGCTATAACCCTAGAACATAGTTTCTGACCTTGGAAAATAGTTTATAATTAATTAGCTCCTCAGAAAAGCAAAAATATATTTTGCCAAATGTTGAGCTTAGTCTCCAGTCCTATCTGAACAGGAAAATGGACCAGAGTCTAGGCAGCTACATAATTGGTTCTATAGTCACTTGTGCAGTAATGTCCAAGCAAAACCCCAGTCAAAGGCTTTACCCAAATTCACAATGCCAAATCTGTGACTCCATCTGCTCAGGGAATTTGGTTGGCGTCTCTGCTTGGTTCAGATCACCAGGCAACAAGCAGTACCAGCAATGGAACCTGTTACATGGTATAATAATAGAGTCACAGACCAATGTGCAGAATATAGAGACCAGAAATAAGTCCATCTGTACACAGTCAACTAATGTTTGGCTATAAGTAAAGGAAAAATGTTTCATCAAATGAGACTAAGAAAACTGGATAGTTATAGGCTAAAGAATGAAATTAATTCCCATATTATGGTTCTAAAAAGGTCAAAATCATTAAAAATTGCAATGTAAGACTGGAAACAGCAAAACTTCAGGAAGAAAATGTAAGTAAAAGAGCCATGAGGGCCAGCGCAGTGGCGCTAGAGGTAAGGTGTCTGCCTTGCCAGCGCTGGCCTAGGATGAATGGCGGTTCGATCCCCCTGCGTTCCATATGGTCCCCTAAGCAAGGAGCGACTTCTGAGTGCATAGCAAGGAGTAACCCCTGAGCGTTACCGGGTGTGGCCAAAAAATACAAAAATGAGCCTTGAAATTGATTTGTTATAGTTTTATCAATATGAAAGTATAAAAGCAAATAATTAAGCAAAAGAGCTTCTGTAGAACAAAAACTAATAAACAAAATAAAAGGGAAAGTTCACTGAACGACAGAAAATATGACCAAATCTTATACATAGTTAGATTTTCAATTCCAAAATATGTTAGTGTACACTGTTTTCTAGAGTAAATCATGTTCTAGACAGAAATGCATAATTTCACTTCTTTTATTCTAACAGACTCCTCTCTATTTCCTGTTTTCTATTTTAAATATTAGTTTAGTTCAAAAGTTTGTATAAGAAATTCACATAACTCTATTGTAAAAAATTATCCAATTACACTGAGTAAAAGACATAGACATTATTTCAAAGGGTTTATTCAAACAGCTGACAGATTCATGAAAGTGTACTCCATGCAAATAACCATCAGAATTAGGGAATCAAAACCACATATCTTTATAGATGAAACTATTCCATTCTTTGTGGCAAGATTCATACCACTGACAGTCTTTCTGATTCACATCTTTATTGTCTCTGAATATCATCCCCCCTCCTGTCTTTTATTTTCCTTATATCCCACAGATGTGTGAGATTATTCTATATGAAAGGAACACTTATGGTATTCTTTCATTAGCAGTAGTGAAAATCACAATGCGAGAGAGAGAGAGAGAGAGAGAGAGAGAGAGAGAGAGAGAGAGAGAGAAGTAAAATGTCTGTCCCAGAAGCAGGTGGGTGGGAGGACAAGTAGCAGGGAAGAAGGCATCAGGGATGGTGAGAGGGAAACTATTGACATTTTTGGTGGGAACTGTACACTGGTAAAGATTGTTATGCATTGTTTAACTGTGACTCAATCATAAACAACTTTATTTGTGAAAAATAAAAACTGTAGTATGGCCAACTTGTATTCATAGTGTTTAAATAAAAATATAGACTTGGAAATAAAGGTCGTACTACCAGGGATCTCAGGAGTCAAGTGTGCATATTTTGCTTGTGCAAGCATCTAGGTTCAATCCCTGGCACTACTTGGTGCTGAATATATCAGGTGCAGCCCTAGTAGCCCCTTGAACCATAGACCCCAGACTGGTAGGTTGTATACAACTTTATTGGTGAAGTTTCTCCTAAGCCTGACCCCAGGCTCTTTAGCACAGCTTGGGAAACCTCCAAAAATAAATAGGTGCCACTGTTATTAAGGACTTACTAAATTCTTTTTGGTTTTTTTTTGGTTTTTTTTTTTTTTTTTTGGTCACTCCCGGCAGTGCTCAGGGGTTACTCCTGGCTCCATGCTCAGAAATTGCTCCTGGCAGGCACGGGGGACCATACGGGGCACCAGGATTTGAACCAATGACCTTTTGCATGAAAGGCAAACGCCTTACCTCCATGCTATCTCCCGGGCCCCTAAATTCTTTAATTAATTATTTTATTTTAACACTGTGGTTTATGATATTGCTTCAATACAGTTTTTTTTTTCAGAATTACAAAGTTGTGATTGAGTTTCAGACATATAGTGTACAACACCCTTCAGTACACATTTCCAGTACACATTTCCCACCACCAGTGTCCCCAGTTTCCTTCCCCTGCACCCCACTGAGCTCTCCCCTGCCTGCCTCTGTAGCAGAAATATTTCTTCTCTCTTTCTATCTCTTTACCCTCTCTTTAGAAGCTCTACTGACAATAGACACAATCTCAAAACAATCCAAGTGCTCGAGACAGATGAGTGGATAATGAAATGGAGTTACTCCTACACAATAAAATACTACACAACTGTGTAGTATTTAACGTCATGAAATTTAAGTCATAAAATTTGCTTATACATGATGGAATATGAAGAGTATTATGCTAATCAAAATGAGTCATAGAAATAGAAATAGAATGATTGCACTCATTTGAGGAATATATATATACATACACGCACACATATATATACATATACATATAAAGATAGTATGCTAATAATGTCCAGAGAAAATAGAGATGAAAGCCAGAAGAACCAGTTTAGGTAGGAAGATTGCCTCACAATTAGTGGTGGAGTAAAATTAGGCCAGAGAAGCTATAACTTGATTGCTAGGAATGATCAATCTGGACAAAAACTGAGTACAGAAAGAAGATAAAATGATATACATGATACCCCTTCAGTAACAATATTGCAAAACACAGTTTATACTAAATTAAATTTAATTTAAAGAGTTCTGATTTGCAAAACTATTAATAGGTTATTTTAGATGCAGAATATTTTGATACTAATCCCACAATAAATATCAACTTCCCTTCAACTGAGTTTTTTGATCAGAGTTTTAATTACTGTTCATTCTGCCAAATAAAATAAGGTGAAACACATGAATACAAAAGGGGTATTTATTTATTTATATAGTTAGATAGTTTATGGGTCACACCTGGTGGCTCTCAGGGATTACTCCTGGCTCTGTGCTTAAAAGTAGCTTCTGGCATGCTTGGGGGACCATGTGGGATGCCAGGATTTGAACCACAGTTCGTCCTGGGTCAGCTGTGTGCAAGGCAATTGCCCTATAGCCATGCTATCTCTACAACCGCCAAATGGACTGTTTAGAGTGGAGTAAAACAGGAGTAAAAAAAATTTAATGACAACTTTACTTTGCTGACTTATAAAAACAGTTCAACAAAACATTTACAAAATTTCTATATTATTTTATTTTGCTTTTAAATGGGAAAGCTGCCAGATTTAGTTTTTCCTCAATTGCATTAGTTTTCTAATAATATTCCAATTTAGCATAGAAAACTTTGTAGTTACTGTTCGTTATGCCATCTATTTTGAATGGGATAAAATGTTATACCAATTATTTTGAATCTTTCCATGTCCTAAATACTGCATTTTAACATTATTTATCCTGATTACTGAATTTTATGCTCTTTTACTCAGAACTCCTGATCTGAATGCCCCATTTACTTTACCATACTGAAGTTTCCTTGAAGCAAACACCCTTCCAAGCTAAAACCAATCAGCTCTTTCAGCTCAACCCACAAAATTTCAGCTCTTTCCTTAGTTGAATGAACAGCATAGCTTGCCCCACTTATCTTTTTGGCTTAAAATATTGAATGTTTGTCTTTTATTTAAATACTAGGCATTATGTAAATTCTGTTAAGTAATCTGCTGCAAAATAAGTAAAAACAACCAGATATAAAATTACATATTTTGATTTTCTTATTTAGTGGAGAACCCATTAATTAGAACAGTTCCAGGTAGTATGTTAATTTAATTATTTTTGTTTTGTTTTGTTTTTTGGGCCACACCCAGTGATGCTCAGGGGTTACTTATGGCTATTCGCTCAGAAGTCACTCCCGCCAGGCACGGGGGACCATATGGGGAACTGGGGGATGGAACCGCGGTCCGTCCTAGGTTAGCGCAGGCAAGGCAAGCACCTTACCCTCCAGCGTCACCGCCCGGCCCATGTTAATTTAATTATATTTTAATAGTTTTATTTCTTTAAGTCAATGCCCATTTCTGGATCAGGCAGCCTATTTGCTATATCAGGTCTCATATAATAATTAATAAAGTTTGATAAGAGATAACTGTTAACTTAGTTAAATCTTGATTTTATTTTCCATTAAAACTTTTCAGCCCTACTTATAGAAGAGACATAAATTAAGGTGATAGTTAAAGTTTAATCTATTTAATCTTCTTTTTTATTTTGTTTTTTTGGGCCACACCCATTTGATGCTCAGGTGTTACTCCTGGCTAAGAGCTCAGAAATTGCCCCTGGCTTTGGGAGACCATATGGGACACATGGTCCTTCCTTGGCTAGCACTTGCAAGGTAGACTCCTTACTTCTAGCACCACCTCTCTGGCCCTAATCTATTTAATCTTACTGGAACTAAATAAGTTTATGTATAGAATAAAACAGAGGTTATTTTATAATGTTTTTGGAACAAGGAGAAAATAATTGAAACTGCTACCTGTTTTTATTTTTAAATTTGTGTTCTTTATTTCAAGTAGTAAAAGTAATTTTTAAGTTTAATATTTTTGTTGTTAATTAACAATAAAATATAACATTTATTGTCTCATAAATTATTATTATGTTTTTGTTGTTGCTTTGGACCACGCCTAGGGGTGATAAGAGTTATATGTTCTACCCATATAGTTTTTCTACAAATAAAATAATATTATTTAAAAATAATCACTGCTCTGCTTTTAATGAATTGATATAAGTATTTAATTCATTTAATTCAAGGTTTGTATATTTTCTACTATAATTATATTTTTCTTACTTGCCACCATGAAAATAAAACTCAAAATAAGATGATATAGAGTTGAGTTGTCAAAATCAATTTTTATAAGTTTCTAAAATGGGAAAATTAATGTAATACCTTTTTCTGTTACTTTATATTGTATAGACTGAGAATATGAGGACTGTATTAATACCCATATTTTCAAACAAATACATAAATATATAAATACATAAATATATTAGAGTATTCTAGTAAAATATTGGAGAATATGACAATGTCCTTACTCAGATATTTAGCAGATTATTGTACAGTCATTTCCTTATCACTGAAGAATGGTGGATAGCAAGAGTAATTACCAATAGACAATTATCCCTAAGTGAACAATTCCAAGTGTATAATTAGTTGAAAGGGCAATTTCTCTTCCATTTGGGTAAATTTAGATGGCTGTATCTTGCTGGAAGAAAAAATTTATTTTTCTAAAAACAACTACTTAACAGCAGGCATGCCAGTCATTTTTGTATTTAGCTTACAATTTCTAATGTGAGTCTGAACAGAGCAGCCTTACATAGCTAATTTACAACAATAAAATTCACATTAAAATTGAGTAACATCACAAAGGGCAATTAAAACATGCGTTGAATGCACATTTTTGAACTCTGAAAGAAGGATATAAACATTACTTTAAAAACTAAACACAAAATTTTATAACAGAATCTAAATCAAAATGCATATTACCAAACAATAAGATTATATGTCCAATCTCGATTATTTTTAATAAAAAGCATGATTAAAATGTAAGCATGTAAAAAGTTCATGGTATAATGAGGGAAAATATCAAGAAAAGGGGCTTCAGCACTGTTATCATAGCCTTTTATTTTGGGGGTTTAATAATGGTACTAGCTACAAAGATCAGGAAAGAGGCTGCATTTTATTTCTCCCTCAATTATGTTCAGAGTTGCAAAGTTAGTGTGTTCGGAGATTCAGCTAAAACCCAAGATCATTATGGATTTTGTTTCTTATCTTGAGTAAATAGCTTTCACTGTGTCTTTCAAGATAGTGTTAGCTTTAGCCACTTGTATTGAGAGAAAGTAAAATGAAGAGAAAGAAGATAAAAGAAAACTGTCCTTTTCTTCCTCCCCTTAAAGAAATTTAGCCAGAAATCCAATTTTACAATTTCTTTTAACATCTCACTAGCAAATGTATTCCCAAAGTCTCAGCACAACAAAGAAGTTGGGAAATTTTTCTTTAAACTACATTTTTAAATTAGATCAGAACATTTTTGCTTAGAAATCGATAGATAATAAAAATTGAATCTCCAAATTTTAATGATGACAATAAGCTTCAGCCGACTCTCCTGTCATAATATAAGGTAACTGTGTAACTTTCTCTTGCTCTAGCTATTCAATTTTATAACTTTCTTTCAAAAACATTAATTTAATGCCATATATATAATATATCAGAAAGTTGCTGAAAAAAAAAGATAGAGACAAATTCTTACAGATAAAATGTGGTATCAGGAGCTGGAGCAATCGCACAGCCGGTAGGACATTTGCCTTGCACATAGCTGACATGGGTGTAATCCTGGACTTGCAATATATTGATCATGCCTATGCTATAGGTAGCATAGAAGCTGAATTTATTCATTATTTTCATCATCCTAAAATAACAAAAAAGATCTTAATTTGTATATGTGCTGTTCCATAATTAATTCATGCAAAATCCATTTTTTGTGATTGATACAAAACTGTTTTCCACCTTTTTTAATTTTTTATTTTACTTTGTGGTGCTGGCAATTGAATTTAGGATGCTACACATTCAAGACAAGTGTTCTAACTGCCCAACTACTTTCCTTGCCCTCTTTCACTTACTCTTTACTTGAACCATGATTAGATTTCATTCAAAATCAAAATCTCTGGAGATTTTTTCAAATATTCAGGAAATTATAATTAGTAGCTAAGATTGAGATCTACTTGTGTAGAGTTGTGATTCTCAGTGAGCAGCAATATTTGCTCCCTGAAGATAATTTGGGAATATCTGGAGACATTTGGATGCCACAGCTGGAAATGAATGTTAGTGCTATCAATAGCTAATAGCTAGAGATCAAGTATACTTTTGATTATCTTATAATGCACAGACTAAAACTACTGTTCCTATGCTCACAACCAATGATCACTGAACCCTAAATGTCAGTAGGGGAAAATTTAAAAATATTATTCCTGTTTATGCCAAGCTGTCAATTAAATGGGAAAATTGGTAAAAATAGGGCATATGTGTTGTCTTAGGGGTCCTCAAACTTTTTAAACAGGGGCCCAGTTCACTGTCCCTCAGACCATTGGAGGGCCAGACTATAGTATAAACAAAAATTATGAACAAATTCCTATGCACACTGCATACATCTTATTTTGATGTGAAGAAACAAAACGGGAACAAATACAATATGTGGCCCGCGGGCCATATTTTGAGGACCACTGTTAAGACTTAAAGGGATTACTAGATTTTGTGAGAATTTTGGAAAGGCAACAATCATCCAAGAGAGTTTTATGGAGGCAGTAAGATCTACCTAAAAGAAGTTAACAAGGCTAAAGTGCATGAAGAAACATAAAGATAAACAAGTGTTGCAGACCAGAGGCCAGTGAATCTATAGGCTTGAATTCTATAGTCAAAGATATAAACAAAATGCTATGGGAAAAACATGTATTCCTAATATTACATGCAGGTAGGAGTTAATTTAAATATGCTTGCTTTGGGGAGTAAAATAGCCATAATTGACAACACCATGATACTTTTCTTATAATTGTTTGTGTTCTTTTCATCTTCATAACTGTTGAGTTATTTAAAAATAAACATTAGAATAATGAAAAATTAGGTCAGTTAGATTTTTAATTAACACAAAATATCAAGTTACTTTACTTAAATATTCTCTCACCACGCCTTTAATATTGGAGATTATATTTAGAGATAAAATACCCCTTTTCCATGAACACATGTTTAGAATTTGTGATTTTTAACATATCCCTAGAAATAACTCTTTTTTTTTATTTCTAAGTGAATCCTTTAAGTACTTATGCAGTGTGCTAAATGTTTTTATATGTTATCCAATTTGACCTAATGGCTCTCATCCACCAACAGCACTCAAAGAAAAGGCAGCCAATTATTTTTTTTAGGAAGTTTGAATGATTTTCTTTCTTTTTTTTTCCCAACAGAACCAGAAAACTTGAATCATCTTTCTCTGACTCATAAACTGAGGGGGGGAAATGGGGGGTACCAAGACCAAACAGTCATATGAACATTGAGTGGAAATATAAAATGATCAACTCAAACACCAAAACCAAAATCAACAACAGAATCGATACCTTATCTACAACAAGCTATACATAGAGGGAAGCAGTTATATTAACAGTCTGGCGGGGGGGGGGGGAACAAATGAGGGATATATGGGATACATGTTGGGAACAGGTGAAGGGAGACAACACTGATGGTGGGAATGGCACTGATTCATTGTCACTATATACCTTAAATGTTACTGTGAAAGATTCATAATTCACTTTGCTCACAATAAAAATTATTAAAAAATGAATGCTGTGATGTGATGCTACTAAAGATGTATCATTAATGGTAACATTGACTAATTTAACTGTTAAGAAAGAAATATTTCACCTTCATTCATTCTGCCATCTCTGTAAACACCCACAGACTGACTATTGTGTACATCAACACATTTGTGTTCTATTTGTGTACCTTGCGAAAGATATATGCACTTTTATTAAATATTTATCTAGGAGTGAAAAACAGGATAACATTATTAGTGATATTATTATTATTATT
>PVKC010010445.1:0-11460 GCA_004027635.1 Crocidura indochinensis | reverse complement strand
AATAAAACTCAGCATTTGGCAACAATTACTCTTAATTGTAAGAATGACCCCATTCTTTAACTTAGAGAAAATTTGAAGCAAGGATTCACTTTTGAATAACCAAAGTCAATTGTTCTTGCTCTTCTTTCAAAGAAAAATAGTATTTGTTAAAATAAGAAAAGATACAGATGTGCAGACAGCTCTAACATGTTCACTGGGACTTCCCCTTCACACACCTACTTCTTGGATTTATACAAAGCTCTTCCTTAAGTCCCCTTTCTATCACAGAATAATAAAAAAATGCCTGTTTCCAAGGTCAATTTTTAAAAGAAGTATGCTTTTCATTGTGTAATCAAGTACACATTCAAGTGAAATTGGAAATATTTTTTAAAGCTATATATTTTAGCTGTAAAAAGAATTTAATACTGATGGCCAAAATAGTCTGGGTTCATTGTTCTTATCCATTTTTGGTGCTTTTGTTTCAGTAGGGCAAATGGTAATACTACCACAGGCAAAGGCTGCTTTGGTATTCTTTAGGGATAGTTAACCTCCAAGTCTGAAAAGTTCTTGGGGTCTCCAAGGACCTGCTACTTCTCACACTTTCATGGACATCAAAATTGGCTGATCTTTTACTGGAATTCAGACTGATGGGTTTTGGTACTCAAATTTCTCACTCAGTGGTCTTGAATTTGTGTGTCTAACAATTTTCCAGGTTATGTTGGGATTATTTCGCTGCCACCACTATTATAGAAAAAGGTCAACGAGATTCTCCAAATAAACAAGTCATCTTTTATTTAAGACTGCCTAACTATGTGGTTACAAGTAGGTGTTCTAGCTTCTGAGTATTGTACTTAAATTTTTAAGTACTGTAATAGTTTCTATTATTACACTTAGCATGTGTCCAATAGTGTTAATATTTATGGCCTTGATTAACATTTAACACACTTCAAATGCCACCAATGTGCCCAAGATCTTCCATTGTCCTTCTGCTACTTGATTCCCCTCACCATCCCCCAACCACCTAGCCACGTTCCCATTCTTAGTAACCTCATAACCCAAGTTTCATAACCCAAAATCAAAGATTTGTCATAGTTTGATACTGTCACTTTCCATTTTTCCCCTATTTTCACAGATGAGGGAATTCATCATTTTTTATCTTTCTAACTTATTTCACTTAATCTGTTACCCTCCTGCTTTGTCCAAGTTGCAGTGAACTGAGAAATTTATCTTCTCTTACAGCTTCAAAATTTCCATTATGTCTAAAACAAACAACTTCCTTACCCATTCATCTGTTGTTGGGTATTTGCTTGGTTTTGTCTTTTATAATTATGGCAGCTCTGCAATGAACATAGATGTGCATGAATCTATTTGAAATAATGTTTCATGTTTGGAAGATAGAATCAAGTAGGAGTAGCTCTATTATTGCATTTTTGAGAAATCTCTATATGGTTTATCATAACATCGCATTTTCATGCATTAAATTCCACCCATAATTTGGTAGTCAAAATAATTTTACTATTGTTACCAGATGCATTTCTACATTTCATTTTCCATTCTACACGCAAAAGGTCTTAATAATCAAAAATTATGTTGAGTCTCTTAACCAACTTGACTTTTTGGCTGACACAATAACATAAAGAAATAGGGTTTCAGGTGGGCAGTTTGGAAGAAGATAGAATTCGAGGCTTACGCTCTGGGAAGGTTATATACTGCTATGCCATTTGTGGTCAAGGTTGCTTTTTAGGAAGTAAGAACAATATGTTAATTCAAGGATGACATAACTTTGGCTGTATTCTGAGAGGATTCTGGTGACCACCAAGGGGAAAATTCCCTCATGATAACTGTGTGATCCTTACAAGCACTGCCTCTGGGTTTCTCTCTGCCTTCTCAGTTTTCAAGGAAGAAAAATGAGGCAAGATCTTATTTCACCTGCAGAGAAAAATCCCACTTAAAGGAAGAGGGGCCACTTATCAAAGTTTCAGAACCAGCCTTCAAGGTGGTTGGGTGGAAGTCATCATAAGGTTACTTCTACTTAAAAAAGAAATCTGATGGATGAGGCCTCAGAAAGGTTGACAAGCTCTCATTTCAAATATCAAAATAACTCAATGTGTCCACACTTTAATTACTTTTGTCAAACCACACATTTGAGATTCATCGAGTTCAGGGAAGGATGGTTAAATGCCATGAAAAATTGAGAACGTATTTTTGTTTCTGCAATGATGAAGTGACATTGCAGGTGCCAGTACTCTGCTGTGAGCCTGTTTTTCAAAATTTATTGGCATGATATCCCAGTCAGCCCTGACGTCAATCAAATTTATTAAATATTTATTTTCCACGATGGAAAAACAACAGGAAAGGGAGACATACGAATGATCGGGTGCATGCATGAATATTGAGCGAAGACCTTTCTAAGTGTCTCACTTTGATTTGTCACTCTTCCTTTCACTTAGAAAATATAATTTCTACAACTTTCACCCATTTTCTTTTCATACAGTCTAACATATATTTGGATAGTAAAACTTCATTTTTATTTATTATGGTTTGGTTTGAAGACATTCCTGATGTACTTTTGAATTACAGGATTTAAATATAAAATGTAACAGTAAGCTGTTGAAGAAGAAGAAGGAGCAAATCTTCCTAAGAGAGGCTAAATCACACATTTGCTTGTAGGCGGTGAATAATTCTTAGGAAAGAATAATGTTCGCATTCTTAAAACCAGTGAAGGTTTTATTCATCTAAAATGATCACCACCAGCACTGACTTTCAAAAAGTCATAGAACTGGAATAGGTCACTCTCAGCTACTATTTCTTACCTGTTTGAAAGGCCAGAGACTAATAGGTTTTAATAAATTAATTTAAAAAATAAGCCATTACACTCTGTCACATCCAATGTAATGTTCACCAGTGGTGAAATGAACACAGTAGTCTCTCTTTTCCTGGAATTTTCCACTTATGTCACCTTTGAGAGGAAGATTTGGGCCAAATGTTTTCATTCCCTCCATTTTCCTCAGTGGTACTGGAACAACTTTTGCAAGTGGACAAATTCTACCTTTCTCTCCTGAAAGGGACCTCTTGTTTGAAAAGGGTCAACACAGCGTGCTGGGGCTCTCAGGAGTATCATTTTGAGGCAGCATCAGCGACAGAGTCAGTGTCTCTGTCTGGGAGATCTCCACAGTATTTGTTCTTCGACAAGCCAAGTCACTTGGAGACATGGGGGAGATCTGTAATGAAGTTGAAACAACATATTGAAATAGTCTCAAGTAATTGCTGAATACCAGCAGCAGTGAACCAGAATGAATGTAACCAGGCATGTCCTTTTATTCACTCCCCCCCCCTACCCTTTTACCTGAGATTTCTTTGTCTGAGGCTGAGTTTGGAGAGCCCTGAATAATTACTTGTTAGTGATGAGCTTTGTGCTTTTCTGCACACTCTTGTAAGATTGCTTTTAAAGCATAAGACAAAAGAGAGAGAAAAAGAGACAGAGAAAGAGAGAGGGAAAGAATTTCAAGGAAACATTGGAATCAGGAAACTATCATATTTAAATAGAATTTTGTGAAAAGACAATTTTTCAAAAGCTGGTCACCAACCTCTCAGAAATTGAAGGATATATAAACATATACAACACATATATAAATATATGTATATGGTTATATATATAACATATTTATATATAACTCATTTATATAAATATGCAACATACTTATATTTAATGATAAAAATCAACTCTCAATAGATATAAAATTTAATTTGATAGAAAGGCTCCTTGTTTAAGCAAGGAAAATATATTTTAAATATAGTGTATGTTTATATGATTCAGAAAATGTAACAAACTTTTTAACTCAATGAGAAAAATGAGAAGGCTTGGTATTTAACATTGGGAAAACCATAAATAAACTATTACGTTCAGTTGTTTAGTTTTTACTCTTTCTTTTAATGTGGTAACAAATATTAAGTTTTCTAAAGCTCAGTACTGATCTGGAAATGATAGATAATATGAATTACCTGAAATAAGTTCTTTTTGTTTTGTTTTGGGTCACGCCGGCAGTGCTCAGGGGTTACTCCTGACTCTATGCTCACAAATTGCCCCTGGCAGGCTCAGGGGACCATATGGGATGCGGAATTCAAACCACCGATCATGAAAGGCAAACGCCTTACCTCCATGCTATCTCCCAGCCCCTGAATTAAATTCTTAAACTTGAGTCCATGGGATTTTAATCTACAACAACATGATCCTAGAAATTATAATTCTAAGATTATAAAAATCTTAGAAACTAAGTTAAAGTTAAAGTTGTCAATAGCTAAAAGCAAATATAATATCTCTGAAAATCAGAAAGCAGTGTAAAACTAATATCAGAGTATAATATTGAGTATCATTGATAGGAAAAACTTAAAAATCTGTAATGACTCCAGCAAAAGGTAAACCAGAAAACACAAAACTATTAGTCACCAAATGATTGAAGAAGAAAAACAGCTCACCTACCATATTTGAATATATAATCAGAACTTTATAGATTTGCATATTAGCTGGCAAATTTTTATTACAATACTGACTACTTTGAGTACCACCCATTTTAAGGTTAATCAAAATTTGTAGTAAAGCTGTACATTCTACATATAATAAAATCAAGTATTGTAATTTCTGAAAGATCATGGTCTCCAAGTGTTATAATTTGCATATTACTTTGAACATTGATTTCTTTGAAGTCTTTTATTAGTTTAAATTTCCCAGTCTATTCACCTCTATAAAAATAAACTGACCAAAATTAAGCTTTTTACATGGAACTCAGGAATGCAATTCTTTTTTTCCATCCCCCAGGAATCCCGTTCTTTATGTATTAGTTTGATTCCATTCTTGACACTTGCTTAGAGAGATTGGAGAGAAGAGAATAAAGGGAAATATGTAGTCCAGAGAGAACTCTGTCATCTCCAACCTGTGCTTTGACTGTTATTTGTAGACTAAGCTTTGTGTTGTAGGATTTGGGACTTGGTGATGAGTTTGAACCTTCTCTCTGGCACTATTTATGCAGGGTTATGGTTCTGCTCAGTTCCTTAAATAGATGATGCTTGATGATGTATGCATGACTGGCTCCCTAGAGAAAAGTCTCCTTGGCATTGCATATCCACAAATCAAACTGCTGTTGTTTGTCCTATGAAAGTAATGGACAAAGTAACATTAAACAACTGAGGGTAGAAATCTAAAAGTGGAATTACTAGATGATATAGCTGCTCAATTTGAAGCTTACTGAAGACTCTCCATACCATTTTCCACAGAGAGTAAACCAGACCACATCCCCACCAGCAGTGCTAGAGAGTTCCTTTTTACCACATTCCTGCCAACACAGATGTCTTACTATATTTCATATGTGCTGTTCTCACTGGTATGAAATGATGTCACATTGTATCTTGATTTGGATTTCCCTAATGATAAGTCATTCTGAGCACTGCTTCATGTGCCTATTAGTTGTCTTCCTCTGGAAAGTGTCTGTTCATGTCCTCTCTAATTATTTTATTATTTAATTTTTGGTTGATTTTTGTGAGTATATTTTATGTCCTGAATAACAACTCTTTATCTGATGTGTTGAGGGAAAATATTTATTTTCCTATTCAGTTAGACATCCTTCTGTTTGTTCGTTTGTTTGCTTGCTTGCTTGTTTTTGTTTTTAAGCCACACCCAGTAGTACTCAGGGGTTTCTCCTGGCTTTGCACTTAGGAATCACTCTTGGTAGGTTTAGAGGACCATAAGGGATGCCAGGGATGAAACCTGAATTGGCTGTGTAAAAAGCAAGTGACTTACTCACTATGCTATTGGCCCCATTTAGTAGTCTTTTAGTTTTAGCCCGTGTTTCTTTTGCTATGCAAAAATTCTTTAATTTCATATAGTCCATATTGTTTATTTTCTATTTTCTTGCCTGTGCCAGTGCTATCCCACCACTGAAGATGACTTTGAGGATCAAATCTTGGAACTCTGTTTTCCTCCTTGCTCTTTATAGCTTCCGGACAGATCTCAAGGTCTTTGATCCTCTTAGAATTGACTTTTGTGTAAGGTGTAAGAGATGGATTGAACTTTAATTTCTTACATGTGGTTATATGGTTTTCTCAGCACTATTTCTCTCAGAGGCAATATTTATTCCATTTATGTACTCAGGCTACTCAATCAAACATTAGCTGTCCATAAATAAGGGGCTTTGTCCATGGGTCTTCAATTCTGACCATTTGATCAGAGAACCAATCTTTATTTCAGTACCAGATAGTTTTGATCACAACAGTTTTATAATACAGCTGCAAATTGGTAAACAAATGCGACTGCATTTCTTCTTTTTCAACATGGCTTTGGCTATTCTTGCCATAGAAGACAAACTTGAGCTCTATTCGCCACAATGCTTGGAATTTAATATTCTCCTTTTAATTTAGATGCATCATCTCTATCAATCTCATTCTTGCTAGATTGTCCCCCAAATTGTTCTTTTTTTTCCAATTATGTTGGAGATTTTCTGTTATTCCAAAAAGGTTAATTTTGCAATATTTTGGTTGTGCAAGCACTATTTTTAATGATGGTAGTTGAAACTCAAAATGTCAAGATAATAATGACATTTTGGTCTTATCTACAGCTTCCCCTGTCCAAGGGTCACAGGTTGTCTCTCCTGTTCTCTGGTACACTCATAACCATGCATGGAAGCAAAATGTCAGCTTGTGCTTTGGACAGGAAGAGCATGTCCACCTGTACATCACTTTCAGCTTCATCATTTTCCTTTGTTGAATATGAGGCATTGTCATTGAATATTTCCTGACATTTCATCTCAGAATGATTTTACATGGGCTACTTATGGAAAATGAGAAGGTGGCTTTATATGTAACACTCCGTCCCATGCTTTGAAAATTCCACCATTGAAATGTTTGTCCCGTCTTCTCTATCCCAGGTTCTCAATTGTTGCATGGATTATTTTTAGAACACTCTTACTTTGGGTGCATCTTACAGAAATATGTCGCCATTATTGCTGTGTTGTGAAACAATGCGGTCTTCAACTCTTGAAGTCCCAGAGAGAACAAAGCACTTTTCCAGCTCTTTGCTTCATTCAGTCCTGGAAGAGCCCATCTAAAGGGCACAGCCTTGAATGGTTAGGTTATCACAACAAAAAAACTCAGCCCAAGGAACCTACTTCAGCCAAAAGACTCCTCAGTGGGTAAGTGTAGATAATAAAAAAAGAGAACAAAAGCTCAGCCCACTCAAAGGGGAAGCATTCACCAGGCTTGGCTTCATTGTGAATGAAGGCAGGGAGCAGATTCTGCTCAAAATACAACAGATCCACGGGAATGATTTACTCTGCTGTTATTACTGACTTCAAAAACAAAACTCACTTCCAATTTGGAAGAGATGCATTTGAGAGGAATGCATTGAGGTAATTAGGAAAAATGGCCGGGAGATCTTGATCATAGATATAAATACAGCTCTCAGAGACAGGGAGAGTTTTTTTTTTTTTGAAGAAGCAGCCTGTACTTAATTAATACAATAAGTGGTGGGTAAAAAAAACTGACAGAATAATATTTGTTAATAATGCAATCATCTTAGAGAATCCATTTTGCCAAGTACTCTGAGCTTTCAGAATTCTATTGTTCAAAGCATGCAGAGAAAGAGATAAGAAGAAATCTTTATTGCAGGTAGACATTTGACTAGTTCCTTGCCAAGGGTAACATAAATCATAAAATCTTTTGATCTTCTCTCAGCAATAGAGGAAGAAAATAAATTACAAATATTTATGGAAAGTCTAATATTCCAGGCAGAATGGTTGTAAAAAATGAAGAATAGCCCCCATCTCCCCCACCCCACAAAAATGTAATTAACTACTCGGAGGGTTGATATTCATCTCAGAGCCTTCTTATTTTAACAACAAACAAAACCAGTGCTGCCTATGATTTCTTACTTAAGAGGATGTAACCTTGTGTTTGTTAAGTAATGTTAATTTACTTAGTTCTGGCAATTCTTTTTGTGTGTGTGTGAAATTTTCTTTTTTTTAAATTTTATTAATATATTTTATTTAAAAACCTTGATTACATACATGATTGTGTTTGGGTTTCAGTCATATAAAGAACACCACCCATCACCAGTGCAATGTTCCCATCATCATTGTCCCAAATCTCCCTTAGAATCTTTTCTTGTTTGTGTAATGACCAATGTGAAAATGTATTTTAATAGACATGGATCCTTCTAACTTTTGCTTCTGCTGGGAGAGTATCAACAGGAACCTACCCATTTTATTTATAAACTCAGAGCTTTCTCTCTTGCTGTACCCTACTTGCTCTTTGGATCAAGAAAACTCTCCAAGAGGGACACAGAGAGAGAGTGCCTGCCCCAGAGATAGGGGATGGGTGGAAGAAAAACTGGAAACACGGGTGACAGATAAAGTTCATAGGTGAAGGGCAGTGTGCATTTTATGACTAAAACTTAATTATGATCCTTTTTTAGCCATGTTACTTACATAAAGTAATTATAAAAATAAAATAAAACTCTCCAGAGAAAAGTACTGTCTGTGAGTCTCTCTCCCATACATACATATTGACAAGGTAACACTCTTTCATTTTACTTTTTGTGCTTCATAAATGTGTCTTTAAAATGGGGCTAGACAGAACATAAAATAAGAAAATAAGCAGCACTCTCCATTTGCTGACTGAAAAAAAATTTTTACACAGCCAAAGCATTATACTGAGAGCTCAAAACTCCAGGGCATTTTTTTGAGCTCACCCAGTTCTCCTAGATTATTCCTAAAACTTTCCTCATTCTTTTATATTGTGCTCATTTTAGATGCTCTCTATGGCAGAAAGTAAATTGAACTGAAATGGAATTCTTAGTAGGCATATTTTTCTCCACCTTTATAAAGAGGAACTCGAGCCCAGAATCTATGTGCTGATCTTTCTGCTTCTGCAACCGCTAGATAAGCTTAGAACAGATTCACATAGTATTAGAATAGGCAGAGCTGGGGGAAATCAAGGCTTTAGCCTCTATCAAGCACATTTATGACCTGTTTACATACATTTCTGGTTCACTTAAAATCCCATTTCTATAAAACATGGTTTTTAATCTCTTGCGTTGTCCAAATCATTAGGACGGTTTTGCCGTGGTATTTGTTTAAAGGTCCTGCTATGGAACCAAATGTCATACATGTTTTTTTTTTTCACTTTCCTAGACCTTTCCATGGTATTTATTGACTCGGAATCGTGTGAGATTTGCAGAAGAGGTACTTAGCTTCCAGAAACATCTCTTTTCCTCTCTCTCTCTCTCTCTCTCTCTCTCTCTCTCTCTCTCTCTCACACACACACACACACACACACACAGCAGACACAGCTTTCCCAGACAGTCCTGTCATCTGTTACAAATCCAAGCACATGCTCCTGTTAGAGCTGAAACCCAGCTGGACTGGGACTCAATTGCTACTTCTTGGGTCACCATATTAGTCATCCCCTTCATGTGGTAATGCAGCAAGGAATGGAAATGCATTTGAAAAACAAGTCGAAATGATGGTAAAATCCCAAGCAGTAAATAATGAGGTCATGAGAAAGACACACACAGTGCCTAGTGCAATTCTGAGTCTACCTACACCTTACTGCTAAGTGTTGTGTATTGACATAGGTGCCTGTTTGGAATTTCATGTATCTTGGCAATTTTGTGCATCAATGCTTGCAGTATTCTACAATTTAAATCTTTTTTAATCCTATTTCTTGAACCCTTGTGGACAGATATGGATCAAAGTCCGAGTTTGGGTTCATATTTCCCCAAAATACAAATAATAATTTCAGCAGGATTTTTGAGAGATAATATTTCTAAATTATCTAGGCATAAATTCCCAAGAAAAGCAAAATTGAAGTGAAGGTAGATAGATAGTAGCATCTATTGGATTTTTAAAATAGAGTCTTGCGTTGTTTCTACCCCTAGGCACAATACCTGATAGTATTCATTCTACTCTGTTTTCTTTATGTCAAAGGCATGTGAAAAGCTACTTATTTTTTGGTTTCATTGAAATAGATTCAATTTTTCTATTTCATTCACAAAATGGTAATAAAATAGACATAAAATGTATGCAGCGAGGCTGAAACTGTGCTTGTGTTCTTTGACAGCTTGTGTCAGATGAGTGAGATACAATGCTTGACAAAATCCTCCGTCTGATATATGACACATTAGTTTCCTACCACACATTTTGTTACCCCTAGAACATAAGTTATACTGTACTCTTCATCACTGAATTAAATCTCAGAGCACACCTGTTTGCATTGCATTTCAGAAATCCACCTTATGAGTTATCTCTTAGGGCTGAGAAAGTGACTACTTAATACAAATGATAACTATTGGAATCATAATCCTCTTGGGCTATGTAGATGGCGATTTCCCTCCATTTGAAATTCTTTGAGAAAAGATATGTAAACACACAGAGAGACACAAAATTTTTCACAGAGGCAAACAACTGGAGGATCTTATCCTAGAAACAATGCTAGTCCTATTGGAGAGAGCCAAACCTTTCAATCTGGCTATTAACAGCCTTTCAGCATCACACAGTCACCTTTTCTTGTCTTTATGAGACTATCTTTGTGATGTTTCCAAAATTATTTTGCCTGGATATATTCTTTGCTATTTTAAAAATATGTTTACCTTTACCTTACCTTCTTCTCGGCTTTAGAGAGCTTCTCTGAACGTTTTCTTGCTTAATGAGCTTTATCTTAATGAGCTTCATCTTGCAGAGTAGATCGTCTTCTGGATGCCTTCCCTGGGGAAAACAAACAGAACTGGGCATCCCATTCTAGTTCCTCCTATAGAGAGATATTAATTGAGAGATGAAAATAGAGACATGGGATCTATAAACATAGATGTAGTTATATTTAGATAAAGACTTGTATGCATGTAATATTAGAGGTATGTATATATATGTGGTTTCATATGTGACTATATATTTAGTATAGGGATAGACATATATTTAAATAGAAATATGACAATGCTGGTATTATAGTACATTCAGATAATTGTGGACATACTTCTTTTTTTAGGATGAGGCACTCATCAATCCAGCACCAGAAAAAAACTTAACACAGAATACCCAGGTGATTTGATAAATGAATAAGAAAAATGGACTGCAACATTTAGAAAAATATTGGAAGAAGCTGGCACTCCAGCATCTTTGTTTTATTTTCACTTGGGGGCCATGCCTGGAGATATTTAGGTCTTATTCCTGGCTTTGCACTCAAGAATTACTTCTGAAAGTCTCTGGGAACCATATGAAATGCCAGGGGTTGAACCCTAGTTGACCAAGTGCAAGGCAAACCCCCTTCTCATTGTACTAATGCTCCAGCATATCTAGCATTTATTTTTAAGATAATCACTAGGATTTAGTTCCATAAATGAGCAAATATGTCATGGCTTCTGACCTCCAACATTTTATATTATGAACAGAATTAGTAATCAGAGTCTTTGCTATTTGGTGATCTTTTTTTTTTGTTGTT
>PVKC010010444.1:8924-25830 GCA_004027635.1 Crocidura indochinensis | reverse complement strand
GTTCAGCCTTTATGGAAAGCAATATGGAGATTCCTCCAGAAAATGGAAATCGAGCTCCCGTACGATCCAGCTATACCACTCCTAGGAATATACCCAAGGAACACAAAAATGCAATACAACAACCCCTTCCTTACACCTATATTCATTGCAGCACTATTTACCATAGCAAGACTCTGGAAACAACCAAGATGCCCTTCAACAGACGAATGGCTAAAGAAATGTGGTACATATACACAATGGAATATTATGCAGTTGTCAGAAGAGATGAAGTCATGAAATTTTCCTACACATGGTTGTACATGGAATCTATCATGCTGAGTGAAATAAGTCAGAGAGCGAGAGAAAAACGCAGAATGATATCACTCATCTATGGGTTTTAAGATAAATGAAAGACATTCTTGCAATAATAATAATTTTTAGACACAAAAGAGAAAAGAGCTGGAAGTTCCAGCTCACCTCATGAAGCTCACCACAAAGAGTGATAAGTTTAGTTAGAGAAATAACTACATTTTGAACTGTCCTAATAATGAGAATGTATGAGGGAAATAGAGAGCCTGTCTAGAGTACAGGAGGGGGTTGGGTGGGGAGGACGGAGATTTGGGACAATGGTGATGGGAACGTTGCACTGGTGATGGGTGGTGTTCTTTACATGACTGAAACCCAAATACAAGTATGTATGTAATCAAGGTGTTAAAATAAAATTAAAAAAATGATGCCCAGGGGCCAGAGAACTAGCACAGCAGTGGAGCATTTGCTTTGCATGCTACCTACCCAGGAAGGACCCGGTTTGATTCCTGGCATCCCATATGATCCCCCAGCCTACCAGGGATAATTTCTGAGTGCAGAGCCAGGAGTGGCATCTGAGTTCTCCTGGGTGTATTCCAGAAACCAATCAATCAATGATAAATAAAGTTTATGAAAAAATTAAAAAATATGATGCCCATGTTGTCAGAATAATAATAGAAGTCATTCTTTACAATCAATAAATAATCACTATATATATTTAAAGTTTAAATTTTTAGATAATGGTTTTAAATCACTTTATCACTTTGAGATATACTATTAACTACTCTATAAATCATAGAGAAAGTTTTCAAATGCTAAAATATTGATTAACAAAAACAATGGTATCAAATAAATGCCTAAAATGTAATGATAGCAATGTTTCAAAATATTCATTTGTAAACTGATTTTGGGAGGGCTAAATAACACAATAATATTATATCAGATTTAATTAAAAATCCAAAGGTAGGCCTATTCCATAAAGTTATGCTGTTGTGATAAAGTTGCTTAATTTCTTTAGATATTACTTTTTAATTTTGAAGAGTTGATAAAATTGTTTTCATTTGCTCATTATAGATTTTTGAAATAACTGATTAATTTTTTTTTAATTTTGTGTCTTCATTTGGGTCAGGATGGTATTTAACACTTTGATCTCAGAATAGAAGATCTAATTTCTTGTAGAATGCCTTTTCTTACATTTAGTTCTACATTATGAATGGATATTACCCAGACCATGCTGCCTTCAAGTACTTTGAGTAACTTCCTGCAATATTTATATGCCCTTATCACAAATATGTTTTTACTATACACTTAACATTTCTTTGCAAACTTTCTCCAAACATGTAAAGTCTAATGTAACTATCCTTATACTTTCCACATTGCTATCACCTAGAATTTTCACTTATTTTAATGTCTCATTCTCCAAAACTATGTTTATTTCATGATATGAATATATAATTATGTTAGTCATTCTGTTACTACTTTTTATTAATCCCAGTTTCATTACTTTGTTTTGTTTTTTAATAATAATTTATTATTAATTTGTTTGATTATTTTTTATCTAATCATGTTTTACAGTGTAAGCAATTGAACCCAGATTTCATGGGTATTTTACCTGACCACAAAATATATTTTTAATATTATTTCAGAAAAATCTCGGTGGGGATAAGTGCAAGGTCTTTCTTGGCTAAAAATATTCTAAAAATTGTTATGATTGTAACTTAACTAGGCACAGAAATACATGTAATGATATGAGGTTTTTAAACTCTTTAAAGAAAATTATGCACAGTCTTTTGAGATTTTTGCTAAATTTGCATTTAGTTATTTTGGTCTATTTTTATATTTTTACAAATCATGCTTTAAAGCTATCAATATTTTTTTTATAAATTTGCATTTAGTTATTTTGGTCTATTTTTATATTTTTACAAATCATGCTTTAAATCTATCAATATATTTTTTTTTATAAATTTTGGAGTTTAAATGTTCTTTCACTCATGTTTCAAACCTTATTTTGAAATTTTTCCGTTTGTTATATTTTCTCCTTACTCTGTATTAGTGTTTAATGGACATTTTAAGTCAATATCCATTTATCTGAGGCTGGGAATATCTACACCTGCCCAGTGGTTCCCAACTGTGAGAAACTGTGAATGTCACCTGTGTGTGCTTCTTCACTGTCCTGTCTCCTGAACCTCTTGGGAGTGGGCCAAAAAGGACCCAGAAAAATAGCTCTACCAGAGGCACAACCTAGGGCTGGAACGCCAAGGAACTGTGTCTGATCATGAAAACTGGCTATCCGCAGTATACTGCAGAAAGGCAAGTCGCCTGTTTGTGACGTCAGGCTGTGAATATCTACGCCCGCCCAGTGGATCCTGACTGTGAGAAACAGTGAGTGTTGCCTGTGCGTGTTTTTCCACTGTCCTGTTTTCTGAACCTCTTAGGAGTGGAACCTAAAAGGACCCAGAAAAATAGCTCTCCCAGAGGCTCCAGAAGAGCACAGCCGCTCCGCTTCAACTTCAAGGATGCACACTCTTTCTAACCAATAAACCCCACCATAACACGCAGAAAAAATCACACTACAAGTATGACAATGGGGAAACCTCGCAGGCAAACACCATGCACAGAGAATGAAAACAATCGTGCAGATGACCTAAAAAATTCCAACCATCTGATTAACCTTTTGGTTAAGGAGTTTAGAATAGAAATATGAAAGATGTTTGTAGAACTCAAAGAAAGCATAGATCAATCTGAACAGAACACAAGGATAGAAATCAGAAATCTCCAAACTGAAATAACAGATCTGAAAAACATGGTAGCTCAACTGAAAAACTCAGTGGATGGCCTGGCCAGCAAGGTAACAGCAGCTGAGGACAGAATCGGCATGCTGGAAGATGAGATGCAGAAAAACTCAACACAGCAGAAGAAATTGGAAAAGAACCTTAAAACAAATGATCAGGCAATGGAAAAAGTGCTCAAGGAATGTGAACAGATGAAAATAGAAGTCTTAGATAAACTCAACAGAAGCAACGTAAGAATCATTGGAGTCCAGAGGCCCAGGTAGGAGATCTCCAGGAAGAAACAACTGTCAAAGACATCATCAAAGAGATACTCCCAGAGTTAAAGACTACATGCAATCAAATCCTGCATGCACGAAGAGTACCAGCTAAAAGAGACCCAAAGAAAAACACCCCAAACACATCCTCGTTACACTGACAAATTCCACAGATAGAGATAGAATACTGAAAGCAGAAAGATCAAAAAGTAAAATTGCATTCAAAGGAGCATCCCTAAGACTTACAGCAGGCATGTCACAAGAAACTCTCAAGGCCAGAATACATTGGTGGGATATTGTGACAAGACTGAATGAAATGGATGCTTCACCAAGAATACTGTACTCAGTCCGAATCACATTCAGATTTGAAGGAAGGATACATAGCTTCATGGATAAACAACAGTTCAGAAACTTTACAGATAAAAAAAATCAGCCTTAAAGGAAAAACTGAAAGGTCTATTCTAAGACAAGAGAGACCAACAAACACAGCAACATTATCTACAAAGATGACATTAAATCCTATGACAATCATCTCACTCAATGTCAATGGACTAAATTCATCAAATACAAGACACAGAGTGGCAAAATGGGTCAAAAAGTGGAATCCAACCTTCTGCTGCCTACAAAAAACACATCTGAACAGTCAGAACAAACATAGACTCAAAATCAAAGGCTGGAGGAAAATATTCAATCAAACGAACCCTTAAAAAAGCTGGGGTGGTCATATTAATATCTGATGCCACCAACTTTATACTCAGAAAAGTTGTAAGGGACAAAGATGGACACTATGTCCTAATCAAGGGACATGTGCAACAGGAAGAAATCGGACTATTAAACATATATGCACCCAATGAGAGACCAGCAAATTATCTAATAACATTACTGACAAATCTGAAAGAAGACATCAATAATAACACAATAATTTTGGGAAAACTCAACACGGCCCTGTCAACACTTGATAGGCCAACAAGACTGAAACCCAACAAAAACATACTAGCCCTGAAAAGAATAATGGAAGAGGACTATATATCTAATATATATATAAAACATAATATATATAATATATATATATAAAACACACTCCAACCCAAAAAAACTGGATACACATTCTCCAATGTACATGGGTCATTCTCCAGGATAGATTACATGCTGACATATAAAACATATCTTCATAAAATCAAGAGGATAGAAATCTTGCAGGCTACCTTTGCTGACCACAAGGTTCTGAAATTAGATGTGAACTACAAAGCCACATAGAAAAAAAACATTAACAACTGGAAATTAAACAGCCTGCTACTGAACAAACAGTGGGTCCGAGATGAAGTCAAAGAGGGAATCAAAACTTTCCTGGAAACAAATGATAATGAAGACACAAACTGCCAGAATCTATGGGACACAGCAAAAGCAGTCCTGAGAGTAAAATTTATAGTTTTGCAAGCACACATCAGGAAGGAAGAAGAGGTCTACCTGAATAGTTGATTGACACAGCACATAGAATTACAGTGCTCAACAAAAGGATCCAAAAATAGGGACACAGAAGGAAATAACAAAGCTGAAAGGAGAAATCAATGAAGTGGAAACCCAAAAAGCAATTCGAAAGATCAACGAAAGCAGAAGTTGGTTCTTTGAAAAAATAAACAAGATTGAAAGACCATTAGCAAAACTCACAAAGAAAGAAAGAAAGAGAAACCTGATAACCCATATTAGAAATGAAAATGGGGAGATCATGACAGATATTACAGAGTTCCAAAGGGTAACCAGAGACTACTTTGAGAAACTTTATGCTACTAAACATGAGAACTTAGAAGAAATGGATAAATTCTTGAACTCATAACCTTCCACAGTTAAGTAAAGAGGATGTAGCATATCTAAACACCCCATCACTATTGAGGAAATTTAGAATGCAATCAAACATCTGCCCAAAAAGAAAAGCCCAGGCCCAGATGGATTCACTAATGAATTCTCTCAAACCTTTCAAAAGGAGCTACTACCAATCCTAGCCAGGCTCTTCCATGAAATTGAAAAAACAAAAACACTCCCAAACAGCTTTTATGAAGCCAACATCGCCTTGATACCAAAACCAGACAGAGATGCTGCCAAAAAAGGAAATTACAGACCAATATCCCTGATGAATGCAAATGCAACGATATTAAACAAAATCCTGGCAAAGAGTATCCAATGCATCATCAAGAAGATCATACACTACGACCAAGTCACTTTCATCCCAGGAATGCAAGGATGGACTAACATCCGTAAATCTATCAACATCATACACAACATCAACAAGAAAAAAAAATAAAAATCACATGATCATATCAATAGATGCACAGAAATGATTTGATAAGGTCCAATACCCATTTTTAATCAAAACTCTCAGCAAGATGGGAATGAAAGGAACCTTTCTCAATCTAGTTAAAGCCATCTACAAAAAGCCAATGGCAAATATTATCCTCAATGGAGAAAAACTAAAAGCCTTAACTCTAAATTCTGGTACAAGACAAGGCTGCACCTCTCACTACTCCTCTTCAACATAGTATTGGAAGTGCTTGCTATAGTAATCAGGCAAGAAAAAGATATCAAGGGAATCCAGATAGGAAAGGAAGATGTCAAGCTCTCACTGTTTGCAGATAACATGATACTCTACTAGGAAAAACCTAAAGACTCTACCAAAAAGCTTCTAGAAACAATAAACTCATAATGGAAGGTGGCAAGCTACAAAATTAACGCACAGAAATCAATGGCCTTTTTAAACACTAATAATGATAGGGAAGAGATGAACGTCATGAAGTTATCCCATTCATATTAGTGCCACACAAGCTCAAATATCTTGGAGTCAACTAGACCAGAGACATGAAGGAAGGACCTATACAAAGCAAACTATAAAACCCTGCTCCAAGAAATAAGAGAGGACACACGGAAATGGAAACACATACCCTGCTCATGGATTGGCAGGATTAACACCATTATAATGGCAATACTCCCCAAAGCATTGTACAGATCTAATGCAATCCCTCTAAAGGTACCCATGACATCATTCCAAGAATTGGATCAAATACTTATGAAGTATCTGGAACAATAAACACCCTCGAATAGTTAAAGCACTTCTAGGGAAAAGGAAAATGGGAGGCATTACTCTCCCCAACTTTAAACTGTGCTACAAAGCAATAGTTATCAAAAACAGTGTGGTTTGGAATAAAGACAGACCCTGAGATCAGTGGAATAGGCTTGAGTTCTCAGACAATGTTCCCCAGACATACAATCATCTAATCTTTGACAAAAGACCAAGAAATCATAAGTGGGGCAGGAAATACCTCTTCAACAAGTGATGCTGGCAGAACTGGTTAGTCACTTGCAAAAAGCGAACATAGACTCCCAGTTAACGTCATGTATGAAGGTAAAATCCAAATGGATTAAAGACCTTGATATCAGACCTGATACCATAAGGTATATAGAACAACACGTCGGTAAAACACTCCATGACGTTGAGACTAAAGTCATCTTCAAGGAGGAAACTGCACTTTCCAAAGAAGTGAAAGCAGAGATAAACAGATGGGAGAACATTAAACTGAGAAACTTCTGCACCTCAAAAGAAATAGTGCCCAGGATACAAGAGCCACCCACCGTGTGTGAGAAACTATTTATCCAATACCCATCAGATAAGGGGCTAATATCCAAAATATATAGGGCACTGACAGAACTTTAAAAGAAAAAAACATCTAATACCATCAAAAAATGGGGAGAAGAAATGAATAGACATTTGATAAAAAAAGAAATACAAATGGCCAAAAGGCACATGAAAAAATGCTCCTCATCACTGATCATCACGGAGATGCAAATCAAAACAATGATGAGTTGCCATCTTACACCACAGAGATTGGGACATATCACAAAGAATGAGAACAATCAGTGCTAGCGGGGATGTAGAGAGAATGGAACTCTTATCCACTTCTGGTGGGAATGCCGTCTAGTCCAACTTCTATGGAAAGTGATATGGAGATTCCTCCAGAATCTGGAAATTGAGCTCCCATTCGACCCAGTTATTCCACTCCTAGGGATATTCCCTAGGAACACAAGAGTACAATACAAAAACCTCTTCCTCACACCTATATTTATTGCAGCACTATTCACAATAGCCAGGCTCTGGTAACAACCAAGATGCCCTTCAACAGAAGAATGGCTAAAGAAACTGTGGTACATATATACAGCCGTCAGGAGAGATGAAGTCATGAAATTTTTCTATACATGGATGTACATGTAGTCTATCATGCTGAGTGAAATAAGTCATAAGGAGAGAGAGAGAGAGAGAGAGAGAGAGAGAGAGAGAGAGAGAGAGAGATGCAGAATAGTCTCACTCATCTATGGGTTTTAAGAAAAATAAAAGTCATTTTTGCAAAAATCCTTAGAGACAATGAGAGGAGGGCTGGAACTTCCAGCTCACTTCATGAAGCTCACCACAAAGAGTGGTGAGTGCAGTTAAAGAAATAAATAGACTGAGAACTAACATAATCATGTGAATGAATGCGGAAACGGAAAGCCTGTCTAGAGTACAGGTGGGGGTGGCGTGGGCTGGAGGGAGATTTGGGGCATTGGTGGTGGGAAAGTTGCACTGGTGAAGGGGGTGTTCTTTACATGACTGAAACCTAATCAAAATTATATTTGTAATCAAGATGTTTAAATAAAGAAAAATATACATTTATCTTTAATAATCTATATTTATTTTACTGTTCATTGCTCTATCTTGCATTTTTTCCCACAAACCAATCTTCTAAGTCCTTAATTATCCTTTCATCAGTATTTATAATCATATTATATTTATCTTAGTAAATATGCTGTCACTATTCTTAATATTTTAAAATATGTCTAGTTCTTTTACGAATCTGCATCTAATTTACTATTCTTGTGTAAAAGCGTTAGAATAGGAAAACTATTCTTCAAATACATCTAAACTTCTTTTCCTATGTTGTATCAGTAAAAAAATTCATTTTAATATTCTACTTTTCTCCTTAATTAGATTTCAGTATTGGCAACCGTGCGGAAATCATATCTGATATTGAAAACTTTTCTTATTTTCAAAGGAATATAAATATGCTTATATTTTTTTGTAAAATTCCCCTAAATATCAATGTTGGAGATCGAGTCAATTTTTTTATCATTTCTAATGTCCACAGAAGCCTTTCTACTAGTCATATCTTAAGCAAAAATTTAGAAATACAACAAATCTTGATTGCTACTTTAACTTTTAGGAATAAATTTAATTTTCATCTCTCTATTAATAAAAATACTTTAATCTTTGTAGTGTAAAAATTATAAAAATCTAGTAAGGCATCATAGCAGAATTAAATATGTAGAAGTGATTTAATAAAGTCAATATTATTAAACATAATTTTCTTTTTAATGTTGCTTTTTTTGGCAGAAGAACTACACCTGTCAGTGCTCAGTACTTATTCCTGACTCTGCTCAGGGATCACTCCTTGCAGTATTCAGGAATCCATACATACTATAGAAAATCAAGAACATTAACCCCTCTAATATATCTTTTGAATAAATATAGTATGCGAAGACTGTGGCTATTAAACTGTATGCCCTATATACAAAATAGAACATATTAGGTACACAATAATAACTCAATGTTTATTAATTGAGTAAAAGATTAATTTTGGTTGAGCAAAATGTAACTAAGTTGATCATTCACATATATTTAAATTATATTTGACCAGATTCATTTCTCTCTTTTATAAATATTGTAATATCAAAGCAATACATGAGTATCTATGAGTCAATATATTTATTCCCTAACTTATTCAATACAGATATAAATTAAATTATCCATTGCATAAAATATTTTAAATATTAATCATTAATCATTGTCTTTATGTACAAGTATTTACTGTAACTAATTTTTTTTTTTTTGTGGTTTTTGGGTCACAACCGGCAGTGCTCAGGGGTTACTCCTGGCTCCATGCTCAGAAATTGCTCCTGGCAGGCACGGGGGACCATATGGGGCACCGGGATTCGAACCGGTGACCTTTTGCATGAAAGGCAAACGCCTTACCTCTATGCTATCTCCCGGGCCCCTACTGTAACTAATTTTTATGAAGATCAGGACATTTTAATTCTGGGATGAGAAGATAAAAAAATAGACTTCATGTTTTAGAACATTTTTCTGGTACAAAGAGGTTTATATTTTAATAAGGAGAAGAGGATACACATATAAAGCAAAAAAGTGGGAAATATAAGATGCAGAAAGCATGGTGGAAAGTAAAAGCTAAAGCACAGAATGCCACTAGATACCAGCAACTTTTCAAGTAATGTATTGGTTTTCTGAAAAGTAATCTTTTAAATTGTCCCCTACACACATGATTGTTGGCAGGACACACTAACCACTAATAATATTACAAGGTTAAAAGCAAGCTCTAGAGTGAATCTTGTCATCATGCAGTTGTTTTTGCAGGAGTCTGACTTTTGTAGGTAGCATTTTAGTAATTCTTGCAGTAGTTTTAGTTGTCATAAATGCTACCAGTTATTTTTTTGTCTGATTATGTATCCCTTTCTCAAGTATAAATGATAGCTCTGGAGGGTAGTAGACTCTAAGCTGGAAGTTCTTTTTCAATTCACTACTTGGAATATGTCATTCCACTCCAACTTTTAAGATGTCATATGGAAGGTCTATTGTGACTCTTATGTTGTTTTCTAAATCTTGCTTTTTTATTTTTGAGAAATTTTTTTTACCACAGTGGATTAAAAATCTTTTGCAGTAATATTTTAGGTATATAGTGACATTGAATCAAGGGTATTCCCACCACCAATGTTGTCCTCCCTCCACCCCTCTTCCCAGCATGCATCCCATATCTCCCTTTTTTGTCCCCCCATAGGGGAGGGGCTGCTAGTATAAGTGGTCCCCTCTGTGTCTAGCTTGTTATAAATTAGGTATCCATTCTGTTGTCGTTGGTTTTGAATTTGGTGTTTAAGTCTGATCATTTTCTTTTATTTCTACTTGATGTTCATACGACTGTTTGATCTGTTTTGTTTTGTTTTACTTTTTTGTATTCTTGTTATGTTTTTCTTCCTTTTCCCCTTTCTTCTCTTAAATTGATATTTATAGCCTCTAGAGGGACTCCTCCCATTTTTTTGCTTATTTGATTTTTGCTTTCCCCTTTTATCTTCTTTTCTTCCAACAGAACCAAGTAACTTGAACCACCTTGTTCTACCTCACACATTGGAGGAGAAATAATAGAGGGTACCAAGATTTCTTCCTTCTTTAAGTTGACTGACTTTGTCTTTTAATTTTACCAATTTGAATACTATGTATCTTTTTGTTTGTTTGTTTGTTTTTTGTTTTTGGGTCACACCCAGTGACGCTCATGTGTTACTCCTGGCTATGCGCTCAGAAGTCGCCCCTGGCCTGGGGGACCATATGGGGCACGGGGGGATCAAACCTCGGTCTGTCCAAGGATAGCTTGGTAAGGCAGACACCTTACCTTTAGCGCCACCACCCGGCCCCGGAATACTATGTATCTTGGCATTGTTTTGTTTGAGTCTATTTTGTTTGGCACTGTTTGGGTCTTAAGTACTATCTGACCACAAGTCTAAAGTCATTGCTGTACACTAGTTTTGTTTTAGAATTCGAGAATTGGAGGATCATTCGTTATATTCATTCAGTTCTATTTTAAGTTGTTTTCTGATATGTCTGAGGAGGGGGGGACTGGAGAAATTGGTCCATACCTGACAGTGCTCAGTATTTCTCCTGTCTCTGAGGTCAGGGATTAGCCCTGACAGGGTTCAGGGGCTAATGAGATAGAATTCAGGTCAGCTATGTGCAAACAAAATACCTTACCTTCAGCACTATCTCACTTAAATTGCTTTTAATTTGTGTTATGGTAAAAGATGATGAAATTGGCTTTAGTTCCATGTTTTACACACTTTTTTCTTTTGTAAAGTTCAATGAGACATTGTAATCTTTCTTGATAGATTTTAGGCCCACAATTGTTTGAATCAAAAGAAATGTAAAAAAAAAAATGGAGTTATCCCATCTTTATCTAATAAATAGACTTTTCAGAATCGAGCAAAATTCCCCACCATCATTATCTGTGGTTTTGCTGAATTCTCTGAGAGTTTGGAAGCTATCAATATGCCTTTTCTAAGATCAAGAAATCAAATTAATGTTTATTTCATAAAGTAATTATATTTTATTAATTTGTAACAATTAGATTGGATGTTCTATTTCTTTTTTGAATGGTTCTATTTCTAATTCAAAGCTTTAGCTTCAATATATATAACTGACAAGATGTCATAACACAGACTACTAAATGAAAATAAAGAGATATATTTCTCTACATGCTAGCTATTATATATGTTGAGCTCCCATCTGTTTGCCTTTTGTTTTTGTTTATGTGAAGTTTTACATTTTGCCATCAATATGTTATATTGCATTATGTTAACTTATAAATCTAGACATAAATGTAATAAATTACATAGTTTTACTAACAATTTAGTTGGCTGACTAATAAAATCTTTTCCAAAAATTTAGCATGAATTTTATAAATGTAATAAGAATTTACTAAGAGTATTTGCTTGGAATAAATTCATACATAAAAAGGATTGGTAATTTCTTAATATATAAGAAAATAGGACAATGTCTCTTCATTAAAGTGAGAAACGAGTTTACTCATGGCACAAAAATTCTAAACTGCGGAAATGTATTCACCTCATTGCCTTTTATTCTCTTTTATAAAATTACTGCAAATGACAATTTTCTATATTGACAATTTGAAGTGTTTCCTATATCACCACTTTATTATGAGCCACAGAAACAAGGAAGAGCTAGTAACATATAAAATGTATATTTAAGCATACAGTAATAAATGGAATCATACATGAAAAGAATTTGTCTGAGGTATGCGTTCTAGAGAAATCTTTATTTGTATAGAGTAAACAACAAATAACTTATTATGGATGTATTCGTCACCATACTTACACATTAATCATATTCCTTAGTCTTTTAATCATCAAAAACTTCTTTTGTAGGTAATAAAAATAGCTTTGAGACTATAATTAGGACATTTTAAAGCAAGGGTAAAGAGTAATTAACCTTAAAAAGTATTTAAGTTCAGGGGCAGGAGTGGTGGTGCAGTGCACGTGGCTGACCCAGGATGGACTGTAGTTTGATCCCCCAGCATCCCATATGGTCCCCCAAGCTGTGAGCGACTTCTGAGTGCAGAGCCAAGAGTAACCCCTAATCATCACTGTGTGTGGTCCTAAAACCAAAAAAAAAAATTTAAGTTCATACTAGTGAAAGTGCAAAGTTGCACTACTAAGTTCAATCAACAATGCTTGAATGCACTGGCCAGTAAAATAAAGATTTCAATCTTAGAGGACACCTAAGTATGGCCTAAATTTTTTTTCTACCTTTTCTTCTAGATGATCATTCTTTAATTAGGGTGATTATTTTTTATATTGTTCCTAATTTTTGCAACTATTTTGTGTTCAATAAGTTGCATTTTATAATCCTTTGTTAGAAATAATATATAAAAATCATACTTTTGTTATTTTATTATTAGGCTCCTTTGAACTATTTGGCTCCAGGCTAAGTGTCCTTCTATACCATCTAAAATCTATGGCCTATATACAGATAGAGATAAAAGATTTATATATATGCATGTATATGCTCTGATATGTGTGGATTCGTATTTATATGTGTATAATATGCTGAAAATAGTTTCATAAAACATTTTCAATATCCCTAAGGGATACATATTCCAGTTGCTTTAACACAAATTCAGAAACCCTTCATACATGTGCAAAGAACACTTCTCTCAAGAGTAAAAACTATAAATAAAAATAGTACCTATTAAAATATTTATGTACATGTATTTAACATATATGCTTATAATGTCTACCGCGAACAAAAAATCTACAAGCCCCTAAAAAGCAATAATAAGTGAGTAATACATCTGATATGGAAAACCTAAGTGCCTGGAAAGTGTTAGGCCTCACAATAATCAACTAATGCAATTCTATGCTTGTAACTATTGTTAAAAGATAGGCTTAGATGATATTTTTCACCAGAAAAAATAAACACTTGTCTTTGGACTGACTCCCTTGTGGCAAACCAAGGCAAGGTATTTATTGCTTTTTCTGCAGCTCTTTGGAAAAAAAGATCAATTCAAAAGAGAAACTCTGCAGAAGACCCATCTTCTTATTTTTCTGATACTCTACTCTGAAATAAGCTAAAGAGAGAGGAAAAAAAAAGAAAAGAATCGCAATGAGAAGCAAAGACAAATGATGGAAAAAGCAAAACCAATGCTTCCAAACATCAAATCAGAGTGTTGCTCTAGTCCTAGAATTCCCTGGGAGTTACTCAGGACAAGAATCTGGTCCACAGAGATCAAAGCGAGGAAGAACAAAGAAAGTCAGAGTGACAAACAGCCTACTAGGAAGAAATAGCAAACATTCACTGGAATGATGGGAGGAAAAATCAGCTGTTTAGACTAATCTCTAGTTTGTCCATCAAAGTAAAGATGGAAATTTCTGTGTCCCTAATGACAGCTGAGAATTTTCCTAAAAAGAAAGAACCTTAAATCTTTACACTTCTAGGCTTATTTAAACTCAAACTAGGTCACTCATGTTTTCATCCCATGAAGACAATTATTTGAGAGAGTCTATATCCACTTTCACAGTAGATCTCCTTAAGCAATAAATGGCTCAAATTTTTCAATAGTATCATTCAGACTAATTTACTTATGGATTAAAACTTCCTTGTTGTCTGTATACAAAATGCTTATGAATAACATAAATAGAAAAAATAACCTTGACTTACCCCATTCCTTGATTATCTGAACAAATTCATTTACATCCCTTTGTGGAAATGCCTTTTTTCTTCTATAACTGAACTGATCTCCTTGAAATTATTTTCATTATCTATAATTTAGGTGATTTTTCAGAACTTCAGTCCATTTGAGTAGTCATAATTTAACTAAATGTAACTAAATGTGCTTTGATAAAAATGTGCTTGTATTAAAGCACATTAACAGTACCATGTTTCTGACTTGATAATTCAATAAAATGTTCAATCATTGTAAATATTTACCACTTAATCCTGTTATTTTCTGATTAAGGATTGCAGTGTTTAGGGAAATTTTAGCCTGATACCTTGTGTTATATTGGGTAGGAAATGAGAATGCCTTTCTGTGTGCATGAATTCTTCAGAATACTTTTGAGTATCACTTTAGAGTGGCTAGATTAACTGTGTTCTGGACTAGTAACACTTGAAAATCTGCCTTCATATAGCTCTCTGTGGATGATTATCCAACAGAGTGATGTCAAAAGTCACCATAAAAGACAGTATTTTTATTCTTAACAGATCTCTGATGGCCACACACCACATCGATAGCAATTTATCCTCATTGCAACAAATATTGTCTCACTCTGTTCTGCGCATGCTATGGAGAAATGACAGCACTGTCCCAAGCAAAGAATTTCACCTCTAACAGCAGGGACTCTAAAGCAGGGACTGGTTTGAGGCTTCTCAGAAAAGACAGTTACATGTCTGTTAGACAGAGCACTAATATGCCCCACTAAAACTTCACCAGTGTTTTTATCATAAGACGTTCCATAAAAACAATCTATAATGATTGAAAGATGAAAAATACTCCAGCGTGGAAATGCCATTTTTGCCCATAGTATCTCTGATTTTTTCCTTAAACTCTATAAAGATCGCAAGTGAAACATTTGCATTCAGTCATTTACATTTTAAGTCAGTCGTTTACATCTTTTCTGATACTGTTATTGACCTCAGAGTTGGCAATCCTTTCCAGATATAATATCAATCCTATACTATAAAAATACTTTATGATTTAAAATCTTATTTATAAAAGAAAATTAAAAATTAGAATTATAAATATTTTATTTTTGTTTTGGTTTGTTTTTTGTTTTTTAATATATATATGTGTGTGTGTATATATATATCTTTATTTAAGCACCATGATTACAAGCATGTTTGTAATTGAGTTTCAATCATAAGCAGAATAACCCCTTCACCAGTGCAACATTCCTACCACCACTGCTCCCCTCCTCCCGCACCCCTGCCTGTAATGCAATAGGCATTCTATCTCTCTCATTCTTTAACATTGTAATGCTAGTTGTAACCATAGTTATTTCCTAACAGCGTTCACCACTCTTTGTGGTGAGCTTCAAATTGTGTGCCAGTCCTTCTGACCCTTCCAACCCTTAATTGTCTCTGGGCCTTATAACAGTAATGTCTTTAATTTTTCTTAAAACCCATCGATGAGTTAGGCTATTCTATGTAACTCTCTCTCCTTCTGACTAATTTCACTCAGCACAGGGGTGGCGAACAAGTTTGACACAAAGAGCCAATATTTTAAACTGTGAGAGTCAGAGAGCCACACCACGCATTGACCTGCCAAAAACAGTCACCACAAAAGCATCTAATTTTAACAATAATATATGAAATATATATTGCATTTTGCCATTTTGAGTGAGGATCAAAATCTTGCAGTGATGGTGAGGGTGTGCTGCGTCCTCCACACTAAGAACTAACTGCCAGATGTGACCCAACATGTGACACAGGGTCCCCCGCTCGCTGGCCCGTGCAGTTGTTTCTGAGGGAAGGGAGATGAGACTATGCACTCGGAGATCTCTCCTCAGAGGTCCCTTCTCAGAAGCAGCAGAACAAAATCCAAACTTAGCAAAGAGCCACAGAATACAAAATAATGATAAGAGGCAAAGAGCAGCATTCATTTTGGCTGGGAGCTGATTGCGGCTCGAGAGCTGTTTGTTCGCCACTCCTGACTCAGCATAATAAATTCCATGTACATCCATGTAGAGAAATATTTCATGGCTTCATCTTTCCTGACGACTGCATAATATTCCTTTGTGTATATGTACCGCAATTGCTTTAGCCATTCATCTATTAAAGGGCATCTTATGACTAATTTTCAAATGAAAATCTAAGAATGTAAAACATTCTGAATAATGGTTTTCGCCTAATGATTATGTGCTATCTTTTTTGCAGCATTTAATATCAAAGCCTACTTGATGGGATCACTCAGAAAAAACATTGGAAATACTTTTGAATATTGAACATATTATGTTATTGAGTTAAACTGCAAATATTAGTTCAAAAATGTGAATTTTTCTTCAGAATACCAGGATAAAGAGAATCATGAGACCAATATTAGCTCAGATTCTTTCTCCTTTATACTGCATATTTAAGATATGTGATTCTGTTTAAAAACAAAGAAAAGAAGAAAAAGAATAAACAACAAACAAAAAACCAGGAGGAATCCATCAGGAGGTTATAAATGTCCATTTAAAAAGAAGAAAAATGTGGGGCCCGGGAGATAGCATGGAGGTAAGGTGTTTGCCTTTCATGCAAAAGGTCATCAGTTCAAATCCCGGTGCCCCATATGGTCCCCCGTGCCTGCCAGGAGCAATTTCTGAGCATGGAGCCAGGAGTAACCCCTGAGCACTGCCGGGTGTGACCCAAAAACCAAAAAAAAAAAAAAAAAAAAAAAAAAAAAAAAAAAAAAAAAAAAAAAAAAAAAAAAAAAAAAAAAA
>PVKC010010443.1:8428-25826 GCA_004027635.1 Crocidura indochinensis | reverse complement strand
TAGTACTTACGTAAGTAAGATAACAATAGTAAACAAAATAAACAAATCATGTGTTTTCAGATATAGGAGAAAAAGTATGGCCTTTGGAACAAAGAATTTTGATTCAATTTTTTTTTTTTTTGGTTTTTGGGTCACACCCGGCAGTGCTCAGGGGTTACTCCTGGCTCCATGCTCAGAAATTGCTCCTGGCAGGTGCGGGGGACCATATGGGGCACCGGCATTCGAACCGATGACCTTTTGCATGAAAGGCAAACGCCTTACCTCCATGCGATCTCCCGGGCCCCAGAATTTTGATTCAAATTATTACTTTGTGAGATTAACTATAAAAGTTAGGCAAATAAATGAGTCTCAGTTTCTTCATCTTTAAAATGGGACAGATGGGGCTGGAGCAATAACACAGTGGGTAGGGCATTTACCTTGCATGTGGCTGACCCGAGTTAGATCCCTGGCATCCCATATGGTCCCCTGAGTCTGCCAGGAGTAATTTCTGAGTGCAGAGCCAGGATTAACCTCTGAGCACTGCTGGGTGGTCCCAAAACAAAACAAAACAAAAATGGGAGAGATATACCCACCATAGTTTCCATAAAGAATAAATGAGATATTAAAATTTCTTATCAAGTATAATGTAGATTTTCAGTATTTAGTTGTTTCTAAATTCAAATAAAGTTTTTTTGTGTGTCCCCTTACTGCTCTGGCAAAGTTTGTTTGAGCTTAAATAACTATGCAATATTAAATCTGTCTAAATTCATTCTGACATAAATTCATTTTGCAGTTATTTAATGAGTACCTGTGATGTGAAAGACATCCCCAGTATTAAGAACAGCCACGTCAGTAATGACTTAGACTTTGACCAAATAATTTATTAAAAATAAAATGATGACATATGATACCTTATTAAATCTAATAAGTAAATATTCTCACCTGTACCAGTGCCTGAAATTGTTCCCACTGCTTATCTGATAACTCAACAGGCAAACACAGTAAAAGTTCAACACAGCTTCTAAAAAGAAGAACACAAATTGACTGATAAGAATACAAATCCTTATTAAAATTCAAGGTAAAATAAAAGCAATCTAATAAAATCAGTAGATTTCCCATAACTTAACTCCCCACCGCTTATGGATTATAATTTAAATTATAATAAAATCATGCTAAGAAGATTGAGGAAAAAAATAAGCTAAAACTACGTTTGATTTACTCAACGAAATTCTACTCACAATGCCAAGCGTTCCAGAACCAATGCTACATTTTCACATTCAGAGGTAAGATAAGGCCGAGCTTTAACGTAACTTTGGATAGCCACTGTGTATACCTCCAATAAAGGTAAGGGATCTTCTGAAGTTTTCCATTTCTCTGCATATTCAAGGAGTGTCTGTTTTGGAAGGAATAATAAAAAGTATTCAATGTAAACCAACAATCAATTCTTTTTCTCTTTTCTCCTTGAAATATTTTGAAGAATTATCTTATTCAAAAACAAAACGTGTATGCTGATTAATATTAAAAGTGATGAAATTATAGACACAGTACCAGAAAGTCCACTGTAGGAAAAAAGATTAGTATTAACAATAACATTTCATAAAAACTGATTTAATCATTGTATTTCCTTCATTCTTTCCTAATCAAAATATCACCTTATATTCCCAAATTTTTAAGTTAAGAAGATACCTGGGCAAGTACTACTTGACTATGCATGCAGCAAAGACTTAAAAAAAAATTTAAGTTTTCTATTTTTCCTATAAAGCATTATATTCAATCCCTAACAATAAATGAACTGCATACTGTCAGAAAGACATGTAATTTTTCAGAATCAGAGAAATAGTCCAGTGCCTTGAACACAACAAGACTCGAGTATGATCCCTGGCAACACACTGGGCCTTGAAGCACCACCAGGAATGATCCCTTAGCACAGAGCCAGGAGGAAGCCCTGACCAATGCCATTATAGTTCCAAAAACAATCAACAACAACAACAACAAAAAAAAACAAACAAGGTAACCATTGCAATCAAGAAAAAAGAATAAAATTGCTATCCTAATGATAAACTCTATTATTAAAAATGCCATCTAATCCCATATGTAGCAGTGGCCCCGCTTCTAACATCTACACACAAAACACAAAAACATTTATTTGAAAAAATATGTGCATATATATTTACTGCGCACTTACCATAATAGCTGGAGTTTTAAAACAACCTAAGTGTCCAAGACAAATGCCTAAATAACAAAGTTATTAGGTATATATACACAAAGATCTCTATGGAGCCATAATGATAAAATCATGCAATCTACTAAAATTTATATGGAACTGTAAGATGTTAAGTGAATGAAGTAAGTTCTCTTGTTGGGACCTGAATTCTCAACAAGGAGGGATGCTATTTTGTAAAGGCCACATGGCAGGCTGTTTCTCAGATTCTGAGCAGGGAGAGATGCCATTTTATAATAATCACATGGTGTAGGTCTTCATCAGCCTATTTCCATACACACTGCCCCAAGCTACCTGGCCATGCCAGGTACCCTATCACAGGGAAAGTCAGGAGCAGTAGGAAGGTATCCCTAGACAATTGTCAATTGTTTTAAAGATCATCATAAAGGGGCCCGGGAGATAGCATGGAGGTAAGGCGTTTACCTTTCATGCAAAAGGTCATCGGTTCGAATCCCGGTGCCCCATATGGTCCCCCGTGCCTGCCAGGAGCAATTTCTGAGCTTAGAGCCAGGAGTAACCCCTGAGCACTGCCGGGTGTGACCCAAAAACCAAAACCAAAACCAAAACAAAAACAAAACTAAACTAAAAAAAAGATCATCATAAAGCTGGAACCTCTCTATGTCCCTTCTCTATATCATCTTCCTCATGATCTCCTTCAGGGGCCCATCTCCTTCAGGAGGTGGCTCTGGCTGGCCAGTATAGGGGTCTTGTTGGCAGACGGATTAAAGTATTAAACTTTATCCCAGTTGTGTGGTCTTTTCACACTTTAAGAAGGAAGGAAAGAATAGGGATTTTACTAACAAACATACATCAAAGAACGGTCAAAGGGAATGATCTTCCTCTCTAACTTCAAACATCTCAGAGATAGTAAGTAACCAGAGAGAATATAGATGAAAGAACAGAAAAAGATATCATGGTAGGGCTGGATAGGTAATAACACTGACTTGACCTGAAGATATTTTATGGCAATATGGCACACGATAGCCTACTCACATCTTAAAGATCACTAGAACAAGAAATTCTTGCTTCAGATAGCATCTGTCTACACAATGTTATTTATAAACTCCCTTTAAGGGAAAAAATAAAGTTTGCATATCCAGAATTTCATGCCTGGCACATATGCTCAATCTAACAAATCTAGTGACTCAATTTTTCTAATTTTAACTCTCAATAGAATATAAACTACAGGGGTCGGAGAGATAGCATGGAGGTAAGGCATTTGCCTTGCATGCAGAAGTATGGTGGTTCGAATCCTGGCATCCCATATGGTCCCCTGAGCCTGCCAGGAGCGATTTCTGAGCATAGAGCCAGGAATAATCCCTGACCGCTGCCAGCTGTGACACCCCCCCCAAAAGAATATAAGCTACAAAGTAATTTCCCAATTGTCTTAAAATGGAAAATTTTCCCTTTTCTTCTTTCCCAACATTCAAAACAACCCTAAAGTCATTTGTGTGCACAGCTATACATTTCCATGATAAAAACAATTCTATAAATAAAATATTAACTTCTTTATGAAATCAAATATCCCTCTTAGGTTGATATTAATTTATATCAAGCAATAATACTAATTCCACAGAAGAAAACTTTTCAATCTTTATTCTAATTCATAACCTAAAGAAAAATGACAAATTACTGAACATCAGAACAAAGGGCATCTTAAAAATTATCTGTGAATAAGCATATTAAAAAAATGCAATGCATTGCTGGTCATAAGTGAAATGAGAGTCAAAAACAATGCAATACTACCTCTCACTAGTGACTAGCCACCTCAAAAGAACAGACACATTCCATGTTGGCATGAATATGAGAAAAAAGAAACTCTGACTTCACTACTGTTGGAAATGTCAACTGAATCAACCTCTTGGGAAAACACTCTGAATATATTCCACAAACTCGGAAGTGAGCTTCCATAACCCAGCAATTCCACATCTATCCTATAGGCCTTCAAAACTATTCTGAAAAGACATTTGCTTTATGGTCACTGAAACACTATACAAAATAGACAAAATCTGAAAACAATCTAAGTATCCAAGGAAGATGACTGGATGAGAAATTCTGGTACATTAAACACACACAATGTTACTTGGCTATATAAGATGAAATCATGCAATTTGCCACAATGTGAATGGAAATGGAGGATAGAATGCTGAGGGAAGTCAATCAGAAAAAATGCACAGACACAATGATATGCTCAAGGATGCAACGCAGAGTATCAAAATAAGGAATAAGAATAACCAGAAACAACAGAGAACTGTTGGTCTAATAAGGGAAGGAACTGGAGTGTGATTGAGTTGTTGTGTGGGACCCTTAGACAATGGTGAAGAAAAGCAGCCAATCTTGTGAGGACTTAGGGTTGTAATGTCAATGCAATAAGGATTATTAAAAGTACTGTCAGTCAGTGACTAATTTTTTAAAGAAAAAGATCTTTTATTTCATTTTTTCCATGTAACAAGAGAAAGAGGAAGTATATTCTGGAGAAAAACAGAAAAACTTGAGGAGGCTACTTTCTAGGAGCCTAAAATATTGTCTTAGGAAGAAGGTATAAAAACAGATAACTACAAATTATAAAATGATGAGAAAAGAGAAGATCCATAAAAGTATCATATTGATAAAGTACGGGAACACATTTGAAAGGTGGATGAAAGAGCAAATAACACTCCTGCACCCAAACCACCACACCACGAGAAATCCCTGCAGCCCCTGCTCACTGCCACCATCTTCCTAGAAGAAAAATAACCAGCTCTGCCTCCATGTTCCCGAAGAAGATAATGGCTGCTGACACTTAACCTTTCAAACTTCGAAACCACCTACTTTGTTTTTACTTCTATAAGTCCTGAAGTGCATGGGCATTTGTGGCTGTAAAACACTTCAATACCTTGTAGTGTTAGTTTAGTATCTAGAGGAAATCTGATGGAAAAGTTACACAGTAATCTACTCACCTCAGTGAGCCTAACACAGAAGGCTCAATTAGTACCAAAACACAGCTGTGTAACTATCCTTAGACACTGACTTCAGTTTTACAATGAAGATATCGCAATCATTTCAAACTGGCCTGTGCTGATCTAAGATTTGATCATTCCAGTTGTAACTCTTTGTGCTATGAAAGCAATCTGAAGTAAATTTGTGCAGTACTCAAGGGTTACTCCTGGCTCTACACTCAGAAATTGCTCCTGGCAGGCATGGGGGACCATATGGAATGGCAGGATTTGAACCACCATCCTTCTGCATGCAAGGCAAACATTATACCTCTATGCGATCTCTCTGCCCCCCCCCCCTATATGTATTTTAAAAAACAAAACAAGTATCAGGGGCTGAATCAAGTGTTTGCTTTGCATGTGGCCAACCCAGGTTTGACACCTGGCATCCCCTAAGGCCCCTCCAGCCCATTAGGAATGATTCCTGAGTGCAGAGCCTCAGAAAACCACTGGGTGTGCCCCCCCAAAAGCAAACAAATATCAATAAAGGTCATAAATTGACATTCATATAGCAATTACACTTTAGCATTTCCCTTGTGAGATAAACAGAAATTACTATATTTTCTTAAATTAAAAGTTACCTGAAAGGAGGGTGGGTAGGAGACAAGTTAGCACTAATGGTGGAATTAGTGCTGGAACACAGTGATTCTGAGCCTCAATTACAAATAATAAGTACAAATAAATATAAAGCTTATAAAGTATAAGTATAAAGTATAATTTATAAAGCTTGAAAAAAAATCAATTAGTTGTTACTATTGCCTTAATCAATACTAAGATTTTCAGGCAGGACTTCCAGAATAAACATATACATACTTTAAGCCTACTAATCTGAAGAGACCTTAAAGACAGTTTAATTCTGATTTTTAGAGTAGTGACTAAAGATTCCAATGACCCTCATAATAAAATACTTAGAAAAGTCAGGCAGCCTTACCTCTAGGCAATAATCTGTGGAGTTAAAACATCAACACAAAGTATCTTTTAATAATTTCAAGTGCCATGAATAACTGTAATATTTATCCAATTTGCTGACCACAACAGTATTAAATAACCTTATCAGTAAATTTTAGCTGAAAGTAAAAAAAAAAACATTAATTGAAACCAGTATAAATAATGGGTTCTTACTTAATAGAAAGTTAAGAAAAATGCAGGTACTAAAATTGACTAGCAACAATATTTTCAAAAACTCATCAATGCTTTCACTCTGCCATCCTCAGGTACTGCCAGTGCCCAGTCTCCAGATCTCAAGAGTGTAAGAGGTTTCACTGTTTAGAGGGGTGAGGAAAGCTGGGCTACATCAATATTCAGGGTTAGAAAGCAGTGCTGGGGGGCCAGGCCGGAGAGGTGGCGCTAGAGGTCTGCCTGGCAAGCGCTAGCCTAGCCCCCCCCCCCAAAAAAAAAAAAAACAAAAAACAGAAACAAAACAAAACAAAAAAAGCAGTGCTAGGGATTGATCTCTAGCTAGTTTCCTTATGTGCAAAGCTAGCCCTTTAAGCTATCACTCCCAGCCGGATAATCTTCTTATCCAGACGCAGTCAAATCAGCAGAGAAGATAAAACTGTCCCTTTAGGGGGCCCTGTGAGATAGCACAGCAGGAAGGGTGTGTGCCTTGCACTTGGCTGACCAATCAGTGGCAGACTAGGTTCACTCCCCAGCATCCTATGCAGGTCCTCAAACTATGGCCCGTGGGCCACATATTGTATTTGTTCCTGTTTTGATTCTTAATATCAAAATAAGATGTATGCAGTGTGCTTAGGAATTTGTTTGTTATTTTTGTTTTTACACTAGTCTGGCCCTCCAATGGTCAGTGGGACAGTGAACTGGGCCACTGGTGGCCCAAAAGTCAAAAAAAAAAAAAAAAAAAGAAAAGAAAAGAAAGAAGAGGGTCATGCTCCAACAGGATCTATGACATGCTTCTCAATCATTTTATCATTTAATAAATTGTTTGATTTTCTAACCAACACCAATTCCCAGCAAAGAAAAGATCAGGGACAGATCATATAGAACTATATAGTATATGTAATTTTTGTTTTTGTTCCTTAGGAACCAATTTTCACCCTTTTGGGAAAAGATACAAACTAGCAGTTTGGCTCTTAAGTCAATTTCTCATTATCTAAATCAGCAGAAACTAGAACATATATACTCGTGGGGGAAAAAAAAGTATAGATGAACTTCCAAAGGTTTCCTTTAGTTCCTTTAAGAGTTATTAGGTGAGAAAACAAGAGAAATAAAACCACAGAGGTGTTAAATATAAAAAAGTTGAGGATAAAATTACATTATTGTCCTATATAAAGAAAAAGATTAGGAGTGTTGTTTATTTTATACTGTTCTATTTTCTATTTATAACTAGCATTCTTTTTTTTTTTTTTTTGGGTCACACCCGGCAGTGCTCAGGGGTTACTCCTGGCTCCATGCTCAGAAATTGCTCCTGGCAGGCACGGGGGACCATATGGGGCACCGGGATTCGAACCGATGACCTTTTGCATGAAAGGCAAACGCCTTACCTCCATGCTATCTCCCGGGCCCCTATAACTAGCATTCTTTAGAGTAACTCAAATGTTTTGATTTCATGAAAATCTACCGAGCAACCCAGTTTGTTTATGTGATCATATACCTGATATTGACCATGTTAGAACTAAAAGCAAATCTTATATCATATATTTATGAGTAGATTTATGTTAACAACACATTACTACAAAGTATTTTTGATGATAAAAAACAAAAACGAGGGCCAGAGTCCCCAGACACAGTGGGTTGGGCATTTGCCTTGCATGCAGCCAACCTGGGTTTGATGCCTGACATCACATAAGGCACCCTGAGCCTGCCAGTAGTTCAAAGCGCAGAGCCAGGAGTAACCCCTGAGCACCACTGGTTGTGGGTCAAAAACCAAAACCAAACAAAACCTTTACATTTTTTCCCCAAAATTCTTCAGTGCTTCTAATTTACTAGTAAAGGCGTCTTAACATTTCTGCATTTAATTGGTTGCTTTATCACAAACTGCTAGTATTGCCTTTTTCACTGTCTACAAGAAAGCAAATCACATCTTAGACTTTTGTTTTGTTTTTTGAGCCACACCTGGTGGCGCTCAGGTGTTACTCCTGACTGTCCAGAAATAGCTCCTGGCAGGCACGGGGGACTACATGGGACACCGGGATTCGAACCAACAACCTTTGGTCCTGGATCGGCTGCTTGAAAGGTAAACGTTGCTGTGCTATCTCTCCGGGCCCACATCTTAGACTTTTGACCTACTGGTTTCCACAAGTTCTTGGTGAATGTTATTCTTAATTACCAAATGACTTGGGAAATTAGAAGCACTAGAAGCTGCCTGTACCTCTGGGAATGGGGATGAAAATGTGGTAAAGAATAAAAGGACTGAAAGTCTCTTTAAAGCAGTTATACCTACCTGCTTTCTTCACCCCTGTTCCAAATTATCAAAGCTAGACACATTTCTATGCCCCAAACTTTACTCTGTAGATAAGTTTAAGAAAAGGGGAATCTAGGGGCCGGGCAGTGGCGCTGGAAGTAAGGTGCCTGCCTTGCCTGCACTAACCTAGGATGGACCGCGGTTCGATCCCCCGGTTCCCCATATGGTCCCCCGTGCCTGCCAGGTGCGACTTCTGAGCAAATAGTCAGGAGTAACCCCTGAGCATCACTGGGTGTGGCCCAAAAAACAAAAAACAAACAAAAAAAACCCAAAACAAAAACAAAAAAAGAAAAGGGGAATCTAGATACAGTTCAGGGACAATATCTTACTTTTTACAGGACAGTCTTTTTATTTTTGGTTGGTTTGTTCTTGGGTTAGGGCACATGTGGTGATTGATGCTCAGAGCTTAATCCTGACTCTGAGTATTCTCTTGAGGGATAGGGGACCAAACCAGGGTGGGCTGCATACAAAGCAAATTGCCATACCCACTACTATCTCTAGGTCCACTTTACAGTCACTTTTAAGTCAACTTGACATACTGATTATAGAGAAAGCTCCTCTCAAGTTGCCATACCCCTTCCAAATGCCAGAATCAATAAATGAGACTTTCTCTGGAAAGACAAGAAGATATAAGGATTCTGACAGCAAGATTTTCTTAGGAAACAAATGAGGTCTTCTTATGGTAAAGACCACATCAAACCTCATTTAGAGTTCAACTTTTTTTTATTTTTTATAATATCTTTATTTAAGCACCATGATTACAAACATGTAATCATAAAACATGGACTTCAGTTATAAAAAAGAACACCCCCTGTACCAGTACATATTCCCACCACCAATGCCGCCATCTCCCCCCATGTATTTGACACAGGCATTCCATTTCTCACTAACTGCCATTGTTATAATAGTTTTTAGTTTAGTTGTTTCTCTAACTGCACTTCCTCTTTGTGATAAGCTTTGTATAGTGGGCCGGTCCTCCCAGTCCTCATATCTATTGTCTCTGGATATTATGTCAATGTCTTTTTCTTAAATCCCACAGATGAGTAGACTATTTAGTGTCTATCTTCCTCTGACTTATTTCACTCAGCATAATAGTTTCCAAGTCTATCCATGTATAAGAAAATTTCATGACTTCATTTTTCCTGATGCTGCATAGTATTCCTTTGTGTAGATGTACCAGTTTCTTTAGTCACTCATCTGCTATCGGGTATCTGGGATGTTTCCAGATTCTGGCTATGGTGAATAGTGCTGCAATGAATATAGGCATGCAGAAGACATAATTTTGTATTGTTTTTGTAAGAGTGGTATAGTTAGATCATATGAAATCAGTTTCCAGTTTTTTGAGGAATCTCCATATTGTTTTCCATATAGGCTGGACTAGACAGCATTCCTACCAGCAGTGAATAAGAGTTCCTTTCTCTCCACATCTCTGCCAGCACTAATTTTCTTGTTTTTCTTTTGTGTGTGTGTGTGTGTGAGTGTGTTTGTGTGTGTGTGATGTGTGATGTGTGCCAATCTCAAGAGTTTCTTTCTCTCCACATCTCTGCCAGCACTAATTTTCTTGTTTTTCTTTTGTGTGTGTGTGTGTGCTCTGCCAGCACTAATTTTCTTGTTTTCTTTTGTGTGTGTGTGTGTGATGTGTGCCAATCTCAAGAGTTCCTTTCTCTCCACATCTCTGCCAGCACTAATTTTCTTGTTTTCCTTTTTTTTTTGTGTGTGTGTGTGTGTCTGTGTCTGTGTGTGGTGTGTGATATGTGATGTGTGTGCGTGTCTGTGTGTGTGTGTCTGTGTGTGGTGTGTGTGTGATGTGTGATGTGTGCCAATCTCTGTGGTATGAGTAACTCATACCATCTTCCTGATTTTGGGGGGTGTGTGTGTGGTGTGTGTGTGTGTGTGTGTGTGTGTGTGTGTGTGTGTGTGATGTGTGATGTGTGCCAATCTCTGTGGTATGAGTAACTCATACCATCTTCCTGATGATTAGTGATGTGGAACACTTTTTCATGTGACTTATGGCCATCTATATTTCTTCTCTGAGAAAATGTCTGTTCATTTCTTCTCCCCATTTACTTTTTATGGGGTTAGATTTTTTCCCTTGTTTCTTTTTTTTTTTCCTTGTTAATTTCTGCCGTTTCCTTGTATATCTTCAATATTAGCCCATTATCTGATGGGTATTGGGTAAATAGTTTTTCCTATTCTGTGGGTGGCCTTTGTATCTTATTCCTTATTTCCTTTGAGGTGCAGAAGCTTCTCAGCTTAATATAGACTCATTAGTTTATCTCTGTTTCCACTTGTTTGAACAGTGATGTTTCATCCTTGAAGATGCCTTTATTCTCAATGTCAATGAATGTCTCAATGAATGTTTTTACCTACGTGTTCATCTACATACCTTATGGTTTCAGGTCTCATATCAAGGTCTTTGTGCATGGTGTTAGATGGAGGTTTGAGTTTGCTTTTTTGCATGTGGCTGACCAGTTGTCCCAAAACTACTTGTTGAAGAGGCTTTCCTTGCTCCATTTTGTGTTTCTTGCCCTTAAACTTTTTTTTTTTTTTTTTTTTTTTAAGTTTTTGGGTCATACCTGGCGGTACTCGGGTTACTCCAGACTCGGCACTCAGAAATCACTTCTGGAGGCCTAGGGGACCATATGGGATGCCCGGAATTTGAACCACCATATGCTCTCGATTGGCTACATTCAAAGCAAATGCTCTACCGCTGTACTAGCATTCTGGCCTGACCCTAAACCTTTTAATCAGATTTAATTAGAAGTACATTTTTCAAGACACACTCTCCAATGACTACATATAATATCTACTAGATCAGAGACCAAAATAAACAAGAAGGAAAGCGTGAGTGAGGCATGAGCAAACTACTGGATTCAGCAAGAGAATACATGTGAAAAATGAAATTCCAAAAAGCTCTAGTTACTATCTGCAGAGATGTGTTAGATTTATGAACTAAAAAGAAAATTTCAGAAAAGAATGCAGAGTGGAGCTGAAGCAATAGCTGTGGTATGGTGTTTGCCTTGCATGCGGCTGATCCACAGCAGATAGGGCATTTTCAGTGCATAAGACAGACTCCATTCAATCCTCCAGCATCCTATGTGGTTCCCCAAGCCTACTAGGAGTGATTTCTGAGCACAGAACCAGGATTAACTCTTGAGCGTCGCCAGGTGGAGCTCAAAATCAAAAACGAAACAAAATAAATAATAAATCACAAAACGCATTAAGTGGGCAAGAGAAATGTGAATATATCTGCATTACATAGCATCATTGAATCAGTATTAAATTTTTTTATTATGATGTCTTAGGGCCAAGGACACAAACTGAAGAGGTAAGACATGATACCTGCTAAATGATTTGGGGGAAGTGTGAGACAAAACACATCAAATATTAATACCTGGTGAATTATATGAGGCATATGAGTTATTTTAATAGTCTTATAAATTTTAACAAAAAGTTTGAAAAGCAAAATATGGGGCATAGCATGTGTGGGAGATGGAACTATTCATTTCTTTGCAACCACACTCTTCCTCAAGATTTGAGAGTCCTTTTCCTATTGGTTGAAAGTATTTTCCTAATGCCATAAAACTTTTGACTAAAACTGTCAGACAGAAGTAATGAAGTAATGAAGTAACTATTTAAGGATCTTGCTGCCTCATGTTTCTACCATAAATATGAAGATAGTTTATAAAGCATATCTACCTTAGATAGCATCCTCAGTACTTTGAGGCCAACCTAATTATAAGGACAATCATTTTTATGTATGCCCCAGTCAAGACAAGCAAAAGCCTAACAGTTCCCTCAGTATATATGAATGAGTAATGTGCTTATATGTGGTTATCTGTGGTTACTATGCAGATTTTCATAAAAGCAACTGAATTAAGTAGTCATATCAGAAATCAGAGAACAATATAAAAAATTTTTGGCTACACCCTACAGTGGTAGGGGTAATTCCTGAATCTGTGCTCTGGGATCACATCAGATGATGCTTAGTGATCACTATATGGCTAGGTGATTCAAATAATGAATAGCAGTATGCAAATCAATCACCTTGAATCCTATCTCAATAATAAAAAGAATGTTTAATTAGTAAAAACACATTATATAGAAAATAACCATATAGTAGAGGATCAATAAAACCAAACCTATGATTTGGAATGTGGCTCAATGTCAAAATATCCCTTTCCCCAGTTGTTATAACTGGGTGTCAGTCTGTCTACACACAGAATTGCAGTGTTTACATACTTATTGAGGGTCACTTATCAGATTCTGATTCTCACCCACTAGTCTGAATGCTTACTTGTCTTTTCAGCTGTGATATCTTCCAGGGACTTTACTACAAAGCTTTACAGTGCAATACAGTCTTCCAGGGACTGTACTACATTTGACTATAAAATGGCCAGAAATATCTTGTAGTGCTAGGGAATTAGAAAGCAGAGCTGCAAGGCATAAATGTGCTTGGATGGCATTGGTGCATCAACAGGACTACCAGTGATCAAAGATACAGTCTCATACAAAGCACTTAAGCTTCTGAGTCATCTGCCAGTCACCCACCAACCACCACCCCCCATTTACTTTTTTAATGAAACAGCTTAAAATGTGGAAGACAATAGGAAGAAGTTTTAGAAAGTTTCTTAAACTATCTCAGAATAGAAAAATATATTCCTTTACTGGGGCCAGAGAGATAGAGAGATGTGAACTACCTACCACTAACTATGGCACTTGCATTGCATACAGCCACCCCTGATTTGATTTCTAATAACCAATATGACCTTTTGGGGCTTACCAGACTCCTGAATGCAGAGCCAGGAATCAAGCCTGAGCATCTCCAAGTGTACCTCCACCCCCAAAATAAAATAATCTTAAGGACAATGACAACTACAGTGATGTATCTGAAATTTCTAGCCAATAAAATTTCTCATAAATCAAATTACAGCTTCAAACTGGGAAAAAATATTAACAATCCAAAAAATATATACAATCACAGCCATAATATAAGGAAATCAGGGGCCAGAGAGATAGCATGGAGGTAGAGCATTTTGCCTTGCATGCAGAAGTATGGTGGTTCAAATCCGGCATCCCATATGGTCCCCTGAGCTTGCCAGGAGCAATTTCTGAGCATAGAGCCAGGAGTAACCGGAGCACATCAGGGTGTGATCCCCCAAAAAAGCAAAAAAAGGAAATCAGTTAAAAGATCCTCTGTTAGGAGAAAGACATACACAGAATAGTCCCACTCATCTATGGTTTTTTTTTTTTCTTTTTTGGTTTTTGGGTCACACCCAGCAGCACTCAGGGGTTACTCCTGGCTCCATGCTCAGAAATTGCTCCTGGCAGGCACGGGGGACCATATGGGGCACCGGGATTCGAACCGATGACCTTTTGCATGAAAGGCAAACGCCTTACCTTCATGCTATCTCCCGGGCCCCCATTTATGGGTTTTAAGAAAAATTAAAGACATTATTGTAATAAGACCCAGCAGAGACAACAGTTAAGGGCCGGAAGGACCTGCTCACAATTTGAAGCTCACCACAAAGAGTGGTGAATGCTGTTAGGGGGGATAACTACACTAACAACTAGCACAACAATGTTAAAGAATGAGAGAATGCCTGCCTCGAATACAGGCAGGGGTGGGGGAGGGAGAGGGGGGACATTGGTGGTGGGAATGTAGCACTGGTGAAGGGGGGTATTCTGTTTATGTCTGAAACCCAACTACAAATCATGCTTGTAATCATGGTGCTTAAAGATTTTATATATTAAAAAATAATAAATAAAAGGTCCTCTGTCTAAACCTGAGGATGGTGGTTATTCCAAACTATCAAGACTGTCATTGTGGTACATTTAACTTCAAAGAATTGATTTCATCTGGATCACTCAGCAATCCAGGTTGAGCACGTCCATCACTATATTAACTTCTAAGGGGGTTCTTTCTTGTTAGTTGTGGGGCTACTACGGTACTGTTTAGAGAGCAGGTGTTAATGGGATCAAATAAACCTCTTCCTTAGTGGTAGTTCACATCTCCATCTCCAGGCTTGAGTATTGTCTTCAAATAATTTTTCCCTCAACAGTGAGAACTCAGGAGGATGTTTACTTGTGGTGAAATCCAAGATTATTTCACAATCCTACTTCCACAGTTTTCTAAGTTTACATTTCACTTTCTTTACACCTTAGTATAATTTATTTGGCAAAATGTTTGCTACTGTAATTACTTCCTTAGCTTATCAACAATGTCAAAGAAAATAAATTATTAAATTGATTTAACTCATGTATTATATAATCTGAGGTGATCATCCAGAAACTAAGCTTTTGATAAAATTAAGTTCTAAAATTCCAAACTGAGGGATACTAACAATCTTCTTTTTCTTATTCTTAGATTTGCACAATATTTAATTGAGAACAGTACACATGCATACTCCTTGATACTACCAAATCAGCATATATAAGCAGATGTACTTAGTATAGGAGTAAAGAAAAGATCAGCAAGGAACTATACTTTTTTTTTTTTTTTTTTTTTTTTTGGGTCACACCCGGTGGCGCTTGAGGATTACTCCTGGCTCTGAACTTAGAAATCACTCCTGGCAGGCTCAGGGGACCATATGGGATGCCAGGATTCCCTGGTTGGCTGTGTGCAACGCCCTACTGCTGTGCTATCTCTCTGGCCCTAGGAATTACACATTTTTATAATCAAGGGCACATTTAACTAAGATAAAATACATCGACAGAGATGGTAGGAAGATATTTCCAAGCCTACTCAAAAGGGTCTATTCACTAGCATACATGTTAAGGGGATAATGATGTCTAGTATGTCCAAAAGTGAAGTGTAGACCTGGGAGACGGCTTAAAAATCTCTAGAAATGGATGATCACACTGGGCCAGCTCTATAGATTCACTCTTTTCTCAAACAAGATGCAAATAAAGTCATGAAAAGTGGGTATGCCATCCATGTAGCAGAAAGCTGGCAATCTTGGGAGGAGTAGGTAACCCACTCCAAAGCCATGCCTGCTGTACCCATCACCCAGTGTCACCATTTTAACGATGGCCCTGCCTCATCGTCCCTCTACTATTGCCTTTAGGGTCACCAATTTGACCAAATTTCAGGTATGCTGGTTTTTAGGCTGGCATCACCAGGGCTTCTTGGAGAAAGTGCAAGCACCCTCTATTTATATCCTCCTTTTGCCAGGAGTCCTGGCAGCTGAGAATATGCCCCACAAAATATCAGTAATAGTGATTTGAATTGCTAGACAACTTCATTTGTTTGATACTTTCATCCCTATAGGAACACATCAAATTAACAGAATGAACAACTAATAAGAGCTTACTGCTACTTTAAGCTACTGTACTATTTTTTTAATTAAACTTACTTTTCTTTCTCATTTTTTCTTTCAGTTCTTTTTTTATAATAATGCTTCTTTCACTTATCTGGAAACAAATAATGGATTATGGTCAACTATGTCAATTATTTGGTGCATTTTATTTGAATAAAGTAAAAAAAAAACCTCCAGAAATTCTTAAAACACCAAAGTTTGTTTTTGATGCAGCATTTCAATTTGAATAAGCATCATGACCCCAAATTTCCTATTCTCTACTGAGAGTATGGCCCATTAATTTTGTAGAAGCAATAACATCAGTTTCTTGGCAAAGGAGTCTCAACCCTGAACTAGTGTATTTAATACTAACCTGCTCACAATTCTCACAAATAAGAGTGTTAATACAGTGAGATTTTAAAATGTCTAGTATACAACCTAGAGAATGTTTTTAGATTCTATCCATTAAACTATTTTCAATGTAGTCCCCACAATATTTCTATACAATTATATTCAAGAATCATGATAACCTGTTTAGCTGACCTGCGATAAATTGTTATCTGTAGTCAAGCAGTCATAACAAAGGTAAAGAAACACATACTTCAAGTTCAGAGTGAAGACTTTAACATAGGGTGAGGAAACCTAGCAAGTGTGAGAAAATTTACACAGAATATAATCTATTATCTCCAATTATAAATTTAATATACATACATAATTATATTCAAAGTAATCAAGCTACCACAAATAACAAGATTGAGTTTCTGTTGCAATTAGTTGCAATCTGAGAGTTCCTGAGTCAACTGGATATGTTTATCATGGATCAACTACTACACCATGACATCCCTACTGTTATAAGGATTGAATGTGTACCTCCCCCTTCAGAGTTCCATCTGCTGCAATAACCCTGAATAGCCAATAGTAGATGTCAGAACAGTTGTTGTGACCCAAAAAGGAGGAGAGGGGGAAAAAAAGACCTCAGCAACAGGGCACTTACTTTGCATTTAAGTGTACTTAAGTATGTAAGGTACTGGGTTTCAATTCTTAGCACTGTTGCTTAAAAGAAAAAAAGTGGGGATGGGGGAATGAAATTGGCTTGCCCAGACACTTTCCCAAAGGGATATATAAATGACTAACAGATCATGAAAAAAGTAAGGCTAGAAACAAGACTGTGCTAATTTTCACATGCAAAAAAATCATGTAGATCGGTGTTTTTCAACCTTTTGTGCAAAGGCACACTTTTTTCATGAAAAAAAAAAGTCACAAGACACACCTACTGACTATATATAAAGTAATTCTCTTAAATAAGAATCAAATACACGCTTTTCTCTTTCTTCTCTGCTCACCTGGCCAACAAGCACCTAAGACGGCAAATGCCCTAGGACCCCACCCTCGGTAAGGATCCGCCCAACGCACGTGGGGCCCAACCTGCCTGGTGATTGGGAGCCCAGAGACTTATAAAGATGCCAACCATGCGGCCTACTCCTTTCTCTTTCTTCTCTGCTCA
>PVKC010010442.1:0-25579 GCA_004027635.1 Crocidura indochinensis | reverse complement strand
TTAAGGCTTTTGACCTCTATGTTGGTAAAAGAGATGATACAATGTAACGTTTTGGACTATTTTTTCACTTTGAATCTTTCAGATTATTCGAATATATTTTGCTCTTTAATGATGGAATAATGTTTCGGATTGAACAAGCCACCAAGCAGTGTTCCAAGTTCACCTTAACAGATCCCTGGGATCCACTGGACATTCCTGAAAACTCTACCTTTGAGGACCAGTATTCCATCGGAGGGCCTCAGGAGCAGATAACTGTGCAGGAATGGTCTGACAGAAAATCAGCAAGATCATGTAAGGTTTGATTATATATCCGTATATTTCAACTCAGGAAGCCTGAAGGGGAAACATGAAGGGGAAAATGTTAAATCTGTTAAGGAAGGCAGTTCTTGGGGGAAATTTCTAAAGTTAATCAGATTTAATCTTCATCAAAGTTCTGCATACTCTACAAGTTGTTTGGTTTTTGGATCACACCTGGCAGCATTCAGGGGTTACTTCTGGCTCTACACTCAGAAATCGGTCCTGACAGTCTCGGGGGACCATATGGTATGTCAGGATACGAACCACCAACCTTCTACATGCAAGGCAAACGTCTTACCTCTATGCTATCTCTCTGGCCCCATACTCTGCAAGTTATTTAATGCAGGATCTATAAACTTTATGGGAGAGAGTGCAAAATTTAAGGCATTGCCTTGTATGTAATTGACCCCAATTGTATCCTTGGCACCAAAAAAAAAAAGGTCTCATGAGCACAGCCCTGAGCTATACAGGGTATAAACCAAAAAGCAAATAGAAACTCCCAACCTTCTAAGACCACTTGTAAACCTCTTTCACTTTGGTTCTTCTGAGCTTAGTCTTGGCTTTGAGATTTAAAGATCATCTTGAGTTTTTTTTTTCACAGGGAGGTTATTTTTTTTTAAAGCCACACTTTGTATAGGATATCTCTTTCCCTTTATGCTGAAATTACTTCTCAATGTTGCAAATGATCAAATCTACTGCCATTATTGGGAGTATTTCTTTCTACAGATGATTTCTTATCTGTTCTGCTGCCAATATATCTACCCCCACTGAGACTATTTAAATACTGTTATTGAAGCTATGAAAAAGAGCATGGCAGATTCTCTTATCCTGCTATAAATAAACAGGACTTGAAATGTAACTCAAGTTATAGAACACAATGTAAGCCTCACATTCAATATACCACATGGCCATCTTGACACTGCCTAGAGGACCCTCCCAACTAATAAACATGATTGAATAGAGCTATCATTTGACTCAACTGTCCCAGTCCTAAACTTATACCCAAAAGAGATTAAAAACATTTTGGGACATTTATGTTTGTAGAGACATTATTTATAATAGTGAGAAGGTAGAAACAACATGACTTAGCAAATAAATAGATATGCTAAATTCAGTAATATATACAAAGCAATTTTTGCATTGAAATGGACATGTGTGGGGCCCGGGAGATAGCATGGAGGTAAGGCATTTGCCTTTCATGCAAAAGGTCATCGGTTCGAATCCCGGTGTCCCATATGGTCCCCCGTGCCTGCCAGGAGCAATTTCTGAGCATGGAGCCAGGAGTAACCCCTGAGCAATGCCAGGTGTGATCCAAAAATCAAAAAAAATTAAAATAAATGGACATGTGTTATGACATAGTTGAATCTTGAAGGAAGTTATAAGTGAAATAAGCCAGTCACTAAAGAGAGTTATTGCAAATTTACCTAAAGTAGTTAAGTTCATAGAATGGAATAATATGGTTATGGTGGGTTGGGGAGGGGGAGAGAGTAATAACAAAGTCAATTATTAAAGTAAATATCGAAGAGTAATTAGCATTAGTAATTAGTAAAGTTTCAATTGGGGTGAATGAAAAAGTTCTCTAAGTAGATGGTGGTGATGAGACACTGACTCTTGTTAATGCATTTTTTTCCACTGAACTGTATTGGCAATTGTTACAATGTACATTTTGTCTATATTTTATAGTTAAACAATACAGAAACTTTTCCTATCCACTTTCCTTCCTCTTACAGATGAAACCTGGATTGGCATTTATACACTCAAGGATTGTTATCCTGTCCAGGAAATCTTCACCAAAAATTATAGTGTGATATTTTCCACACGATTTTTTGACATAGAGCTGGGCATTAAAGACCCCTCAGTGTTTGTACCCCCAAGCACATGCCAAGCAGCCCAAATGGAATGGGCAAGTGAAGATTGCCCCTTGTGAGTGCCAGAATACAGAAAAAATCACCTGGGAAATCGGGAGCCTGCAGTACCCCCTCAGAAGGAACTTAAGTTGGGAGAGGAGAATCTTCATTGGAAATAAATATCATAACTTACAAACATCAGCATGACTTTTCTTGTATGTATGCTGCTGACTACAGAGACTATATTTTCTAAAGGGCATAGAAGGAAGAGTGGGCGGTGATAGGAAGTGAAGTGATGGTTTAGTCATGTGACGCCTCTTTGGGAGCTTTTCTGTTCCTGGGGAGAGAGATTGTAACAGTGATTGCTGTACTACAGAAGAGATTTTCATTGCTGATATTACTGATCACTTCTCTATTGATGGCACATGTTACAGGTTCATTTCAGTCATGTTTATTAATTTTCAGGCCCTCTGCAGACACTGGCTGCTTATTGCCTGCACCAAATTACAGAATACTCCATTATTTCTACACAGCACCTCTTTCATCCCTACCCTCTGGCCACTGACAAAGTGATTCTTAAAATCTATTCTAGACTTAAGAGTAATATGACATGACTCAGTTGGTGTGAACATTTTGGGAGGAAATAAAAGGCTATCATGCAAAGTAATGATTTCTCTAGTAACATGTTTTAAACAGAGAGTTTGGAAATTTTTGTGTATGCATGAGTAGGAATACACCATTTTTTTAATTCTACACAAGGGTATATTATTCTACAGACTGAATCATCAAATCATTAGATATAAAGATACAAGTAGCATTCAAAAATAGAACTAAACTTGGGGCCAGAGTGGTGGTGCTAGCCATAGGGCATTTGTCTAGCATGCGCTAACCTAGGAAGGATTGTGGTTGGATCCACCAGCATCCCATATGGTCCCCCAAGCCAGGAGCGATTTCTGAGCCCATAGCCAGAAGTAACCCCTGAGCTTCAATGGGTGTGGCCCAAAATGCAAAAAAAAAGAAAGGAAGGAAGAAGGAAGGAAGGAAGGAAGGAAGGAAGGAAGGAAGGAAGGAAGGAAGGAAGGAAGGAAGGAAGGAAGGAAGGAAGGAAGGAAGGAAAAAGAAAGAAAAATAGAAAGAAAAAAGAAAAAATAGAACTAAACTTGGAACTTGGAGTCAGGAAACTTATTATTTTTGAGATGCAGGACTAAAATTCCTTTGCACTTGAACTCTTTGAATGAAATCTCTGCAGTATGCTTCCTCTCTCTCTTGCCTCCTGAGATGTTGTTTCTCAGCTTCTTTGCCTGGCTGACTTCTGCCCATCCTTTCGAGATCAGCTCTCTCCTGAATACTTGGATGCTGTTCTCAGGTCTTGATTAGGTGTAGCTTGAACAGCCAATAAGCATGTTGTTCTCTGTATTTTGCTCCCTCTTTTTGGACACAGCCTCTCATAATACTGGACCTGAACGCCTTGAGTACAGGTACCTTGTTCTCTTTAATTTTATATGCCCACTACCAAGGAAGTGCCTGGCACATGATTTTATATGCTCAGTTTACCAAGAAAGTGCCCTACATATTTGCAGAGTGAAGAATGTCAGGCTTTCTGGTCCTTTATGTCTTCACCTAATAAATCGTACTGACTTTGCTGAGCTTTAGAAGACATTTCAGTAAACTTTTTATGATTATTAGATTATTCTAGTATTGTATTTGCTCTAACAGAAGAAATGTATTAAACCCTATGTTTCACTGAGAACCAATTGTATTGTATTTATCTATTAATTCAATAAATTAATTTAATTGTAGCACGAAGCATTCTTTGATACTTTTACTATTATAATAAATATGGACTAGCTTGACTTAAAGAAGTTAAAACTGTTTTCCAGTGAATAAAAACTATTCACGTTATCATAGCTAAATTCAGTATCTTCCCCCAAAACCCGCTTGCCATCTAAATGTACTTTAGTACATTTGCCTGAAACAGACATCTTAGGCATTTTTGTTTCTTTTGTTTTTGTTTGAGGGGTCACACCCACAAATGCTCAGAACTTAAATTAAGGCTGTATTTCTTGAAGTTGAAACTTACTCATATGATTTAGTATATTTTAAAGTCTCCTGTAGCTTCGTTTTCTGAGAAAACTTTTAACAAAACTCCTAACTTCCCACTAAGCTAGATTTCACAACATTGCAAATATTAATGTTGTTCTCTTGCTGGTTTCCTCAACTCAATTTCACCTTCTCAATATACACTTTGTTGTTCAAAAGTCACCATGCCTGTGCCACACGGAAAAAAAAGTATTCCCCAAGATTGTACAGTTTGACATACTGCATGTATTGAAAGCACATTAAATTCAGGAGCAGTGCCATTCTGTTTATATCAAGTTAAGAGGAGTTAAATTGGAGAAAAAGAGATTCCCAAGATTTAAGGGTCATAAGACCTTAAGGGCTCTTGACAAGACATATGAAATTTTATGTATGAATATTCTAATATTAATGATCTTTTGAAAACTAATGCTAGGATCACAAAAATGCAAGTAGATTTTTATTTCAAAACAAAAATAAATCCTATTAACTCAGATGCAAAGAAACATAATTGCATATGTTGTTATATATTTTATTTAGGGAGAATAATATCTCAAATTTCAATTTTAGAAATTTTTATTAAATAATAATGTAACACATATTTAAAATATTTATTACAAATTTAAATTTGGAAAATGTGTTATAGCCAAAGAAACCAAGGAGTGTTCTATAATTATCTAAAACTTTGGGAATAATTATGGCAACATAAACAATATTTTAAGTAATTTGAGTAGATGTGTGTTTGCACTGTTATAATTTTAGTTATATCATCCCCAGTAACTTATCTGTTGACATATATTTATTCAAATGTAGCTATATTTTCTTTTTCCTCATTAGGATACTATTTGATGAAAAATTGGCACTCATAAAATATGACTATTATTGCTATAATTCTTATTTGAATTTTATATTTACATGAAGAAAATTATTCAAAGAGCTATTTGTAATAAATCAAAGTATCATCTTGCAAAAATTATTTTTTCAAACCCAATGCATTAACTAGTAGCCTGTCTAGCAGATTTGTTTATCCAGGAGGAAGGTTGCAAAATGTTAGACATCAATCTGATCTATTAGGACATTGGAGAAAAGTTGAACCCATACAGGAGAAGCCCAGAAAGACTCAGTTGAGATATCGCCCCCTTTAATTAGTTGCTCCTGACATAGCACACTTCTGAACTGAATGTTCCTTCTAAAACCACAGAACACTGGCCTTTCTACCAAAAATTCAAATTTGTTCCCTTCTCTATGAATCTGTGCACCCTAGGGCCGATACCTCAGTGGATGAGTAAGAAAGAAGCCTGAATGAGAAAGCCCTGTTTTGGAAATACTTTTCCCGCCATTCCAAGCACAATATTTTTAAACTGGCTTTTATTTTATGTCCTCGGGAAAACTGGCAAAATCTCTCCTACTTCAAAATACAAAGGTCCTTGTCTAGTCAGATTATAGACATCCACTCTCCAACGTCCAAAGGCAGAGCAGTTCTAGAAACAGAATGTGGTGATGAATGGCTACTCTGAAGGGACAGGGACAGAGCCACAGACATAATGCCTGGAGAAAGTTTGGGGCCTGTTTTCTATTCTCACTTTGTTTCTGAACTTAGGGTCTCCATTCCCCCTTCCCCGGGGCAAACTACAATCTTCTTATAGGCAATTACTCCCATTTTGGAATATGTGGTTTGAAGTATTTAAGTGGTCTCTGGCCTATTCTTCAGTGACCCTAGTTTTGCACTTACCAGACACTCTAGTCTCTTTTGTAGAGTGCCTGTTGAATGCTTCTAATATATGGACTTATCAATTGCAGCATATTACAACGTCTTTTGTATATTTGCATGAGTATGGTGTTTTGAGCAAAGAATTATTAACTGACAGGATTGTTTAGACTTTTAGAGGGTCTTATTGAGTGAGAACCTATGTTCTACAAAGTTCCTCTCTCCCAAACACCCCTTGATTATTACTGACTTTATTAATAATTAATTATTTTGCATATATCCATCATGATATACCTAGTTTTTTAAAATAGGTTTTTGGGCTCACAATGTCTTCACCTCCAATCCACTATCCTTTGTGGCCGCAATTAAGCAAGAAAAAGAAACCAAAGAGTTCCAATTGGACAAAGAAGACATCAAATTATTGTTATTTGCGGATGCTGCGATAATATAGAGAGAGGATCCTAAAGAGTTCATTAAAAGAAATTTCAGAAACAGTAAACCATGCAACAAAATAGTACGCTACAAAATCAATTTACAAAAGTCTGTTGCATTTCTTTATGCAAATAGTGAGCCAGAAGAGAAAGAAGGCATCAAAGAGATTCTTTCTGTTTTTTAAAAAGAAACTACACATTGGCTAAGAAGTCTCTAGGGCTCTTTGTTATTCTTTAGACACATAAGTTAATTTTCTTTCTTATTACAATTTCCCCATGTTAGGTCTCTTTTCCTCTTCTCCTTCTCCTCCACTACTCCTCTCCAACAAAACTAAGTTCAGTGTGCAGGTATGCTCAAGTGTGACCTCCTCATATCCTTTTCCTATATAATCTTCCTCATTACCTTGGTTGGGGGCTCATCTCCTTCTAGAGTTGACCCTGGTTGACCATACTGGGGAGACTTTATTGCAAAACCCCTGATTATAAGGATTTAGGATTTATAAACGCTTATTTATACGACTTTACTGCCTTAAATGGTTTTTCACTCAATTAAATGTGCCATTGAATATTGTGTTTTAAATAGTTTGGTGGCATACAGTTCAGTTCAGCCACCTACCTCTTCATCTTGGCCGTGACTTGAGGACTGAGCTAAAGCACTGCCCCCTCCAGCAGATGGCAGAAGACAACTGGAGACTACATGCATTTGATTCAGCACACACACACACACACACACACACACACACACACACACACACACACACACACACACACACCTATTCAAATAACCTGTATGATCAGAGGATAAGCCGAGTTCAGGTTTTCAGGCACAAATTTTGTGCAGGAAAAACTAGGCTTATCCTATATACAGTGTATTTGTTTCATTTTGGATAATAATGAGTTAACATGTGCTTTATAAACTCGGTGAAAATCTTATTCCTGCTAACCTTCTTACCTTCCTATTATAGTCAGGAGAGTTTTGCATTCCATATATCCAAAGTTAGAAGAGACGGTGGAGAAAATTTTATTCAGAAAATCCAGGGGCCAGGTGGTGGCGCTGGAGGTTAGGTGCCTGCCTTTCCTGCGCTAGCATAGGACAGACCGCGGTTCGATCCCCCGGTTCCCATATGGTCCCCCAGGCCAGGAGCGACTTCTGAGCACATGGCTAGGAGTAACCCCTGAGCATCACTGGGTGTGATCCAAAAACCAAAAAAAAAAAAAAAAAAATCCAGAATGACTCCAATAAATGACGTTAAAATCCTGGACAACCACATGAAAAAGAATGAAAGGATATTTTCTAGTTCATACAAAAATAAATTCAAAGTGTATTTAAAAATAGATATAAGATCCCAAACTATGAAATATATAGAAAAGCCTACCTAAAGCTTTTTTATAATATCATCATTAGAGATGTCTTTGGATACTCAACCCCAACAATAAGCAGATGAAATCAAAGATAAACAATTGGGTCTATGTTCAATCGAAAGCTTTTATGCAACAAAATAGAGCTTAATGGGAGAACATGTTTGTAATTCAATAATTTCATATGTAATAAAATATTAAGATTATATTAAGGATGCATAAATGTAACCTAACAACTACAAACAAGAATAAGTGTTAAGCAAATGAAAGGGCTTTCTTTTTACTGCTTATCAGAAAAATGAAAATTGAGACCCCAGAAAGATATCAATTGCATCTGAATAATAATTTAAACCAAAGGAACAATGAAAGCAAGAGTGGGGGGGGGAATTAAATACTAAGAAGGCTCCTGCATAGTTTACCAATGATGCAACGTAAGTTGGTGCAATCATTTCGGGAAATGCTATGTCACTTAAAAAGTTAAGAAGAGAGGTAATTCGGGGTCAGAGATATAGCACAGCGGCGTTTGCCTTGCAAGCGGCTGATCCAGGTCCTAAGGTTGTTGGTTCGAGTCCCGGCGTCCCATATGGTCTGGTCCCCTGTGCCTGCTAGTAGCTATTTCTGAGCAGATAGCCAGGAGTAACCCCTGAGCACCGCCGGGTGTGGCCCAAAAAGAAAGAGAGGTAATTCAACAATCTAATTCAACAATCTCATTTCTATATATCTATTTAAAGAGTATGAATAACAACACAAAAGATAAATCTGACCTAAAGATATTAGTGCTATACTTATTAGCTAAAATAATGCAAGCAAAATTGATAAATGATTAAATAAAGATGTGGATATAAATAAAGATGTGGATATATTTATATATTTAAATATATATATTTAAATCTTCTTTACAAAATAATTGAAATGCTACCACTCATGGCAAGATGGAGTCACTTCCAGGGAATTGTGTGTGGCCCAAAAAAGAAAAAAAAGAGATTAAATAAATTATATAATTGAAAAAAGATTAAGCAAATTTTTTAAAAATATCAGGGACATTCACAACAAAGCAAAATGGGAGGTAGAATGAGAGGGGTCTGAAAAGAAGTTGATGAGTTTTATATTTGTAAAATGGAAGTGTGGAACCCTGGTTTTTATTCCTGGAATGGTATCAAACTCCTAACCCAGCATTGTTGGTGAATTCCAAGTATTAGTAGGAGAGTCTCACAATGATATTAAAAGAAAAAGAAGTAGAATGTTATAATTTTATCTAAAGAAAAAACTGTTTTAGCAGAAAGAGGGTGACTCAACAGAATTTAATTAAGGGAACCTAAGACAAAAGATTTTTCATTGTTAGCTGTACTCAGGAGAGAAAATTACAAAATCTGGCAGATGTAATTTAGAGCAGAGTTTTTTTCCAGGAGATGCACAAACTACCCTCCCAAATGATACACTTTCAGGCATCACTTCACCAGGTGCCTCCAGCTCCTCTAGAGGTCACCTAGGGAAGCTCAAGGGATATCTTGTTCTTTGGAAGACAAATCTTGTTGTCATTAAAAGCTTCAAAAATGCACCCAGCATGCAGCCCACTCTCATTTTCTCAACAGGTAAGAGAGCAAATTCACTACAGGTTAATGAATATGAGCTTTATCTTATGTTTGGGAATATGTGGAGTGAAAGCTCACAAAAATACCTCAATCTTATCCTGATGAATAATTTAAGTTATCACTTATGTGAGTTTAAAATTCCCATATTAACCTGTTAAAAACAAATAAAAGCCAGAGATTGGATTAAATGGATTTTTTGACACATCTTTGTGAAACCTGCTGCCTCTCTTGTCTTTGTTTACTCTAATAAAATCATTGCACAAACTGTTTTCTCTTTTCATTCTTAAAATTCTCCTCTGATTCTTTCATATTTCATTCTTGTGACTCAGAACACCCTTCTCCACCTTCCAGACATATCCCACAATGGATATATAAGAAATACCAGAGACAATCAAAATCATTTGTTATTATTTTGGTCAAGATCCAAGAAAAAAAAACAGATTCTACTCTTTCCATAGAAAAATATACCTCAGAAGACAATCAAATGAATTATTTGACCCTCCAAATCTTTTGCTCACTAACCTAGTCAAAATCCAGTCTGAATGGTTGAAAATAGCATTGATAAGAACAGGTAAATTTACTAGGATCCTTCCATACTACTATAAATACTAACTTAAGCAGATCTTTTCATTCCTGGTTCAGTAAAAAGTCTAAAGAGCACAAGAAAAGAGCTCAGAAATCAGGTCTTTAGTTCAAGTCTAAATTCATGGCAGATTTAAGTATTCCAGTTACAGGGTAAATTAAAACATTATAAAAAATAATGTGCAAGCAAATTAATTGTTTGTTATTGTTGTTATTTTAGTTTTTTGTTTTGTTTGGTTTTGTTTTGATTTATGTTTTTGAGCTCTGTTTTGTTTTTATTTCGGGACCATGGTTATTGTTTGATTGTTGAATTTATAGCTGTGGTGCTTTTCGAGTTTTTAGTTTGATCTTTTCTTTTTTTTCCTTTCTCTTTTTTTAGTATTGTTACTATTTTTCTTCCTTTTTCCTTTCTTCTCTTAAACAGATATTTATAGCCTCAATAAGAACTCCTCCCATTTTTTGCTTGTTTGAATTTTTGTTTGATTTTTTTCTTTTATTTTCTTCTTTCCCTTAAACAGAACCACATAACTTGAACCATCTTGTTCTGCCTCTCAAACTGAGGGGGAAATAATGGAGGTTACCAAGATCAGTCATATGAACATTGAGTAGAAATAAAAATGATCAGACGTAGGTACAAATCTAAAGCCAACTACAACAGGATGAATACCCAATCTACAACAAGCTAGACACAGAGGGGACCACTTATACTTACAGCCCTGGAAGCAAAGGAGGAGGATATGGGATGCAGGATGGAAATGAGTGGGGAGAGGGAGGACAACATTGGTGGTGGGAATACCCCTGATTCATTGTCACTATTTACCTAAAATTTTACTGTGAATGAATTGAAATACACTTTGGACAAAATAAAAATATTCATTAAAAAACTAATGTGCTGGGTCAGAGCGATAGCATGAGATTAAAGTGTTTGTCTTGCATACAGAAGGACGGTGATTCGAATCCCGGATCCCATATGGTCCACCGTGCCTGCCAGGGCAATTTCTGAGCGTGGAGCCAGGAGTGACCCCTGAGCACTGCCGGATGTGACCCAAAACACCAAAACAACAAAACAAAAAAATAATGTGCTGCGCTCGCTTCAGCAGCACATATACTAAAGTTGGAACGATACAGAGAAGATTAGCATGGCCCCTGCGCAAGGATGAGATGCAAATTTGTGAAGCGTTCCATATTTTAATAATAATAATAATAATAAAATAATGTGCATGGCTTAGGTTTATATATTAAATTTAAATAAAATTGATCGGTCAATGCCAGTAGCTCAGTGAGGTTGGTGGGTTATAGAATAGAAAAAAAAATGACTGGAACTTGAAATCATAAAAATCTGAGTAGAATAACTATTTATTGAATAACCCTAGAAAGAATATTAAAATTCCCTATGAGCTTAATATTTCTCCTTTATTCTATCTATCTTGTCTTTTACTCCCTCCCACTACTCAGCCATATTCTTTAACACTTTTTTAGCTTAATTGTTGTAGTTTGGACCCCATGCTTATAGTAATGTCTGTTTATTTTCTCTCTCCATTCTTAATGTAATGATGGATCTATTGATGTTGATCTCTGTAAGTGTTTTGTATATCTTTGCTATTAATCCTTTAGCTGATATAATGAACCCAAATGCATTCTCTCAATCATTAGGGTATCTTTTAAATTCAGTCTTTGTTTTTTCCATACAGAATGTTTTTCATTTAATATAGCCTTATTTATTTTTTGTTTCTGTTCTTGTCAATAAAATAATATCAAGTCTAAATCTTGTAGTATTCTAATTTCTATTTTATTTTTATTTATTTATGTTTGGCGTAGGCACTACATAGTGTTCTTTTGACTCTGAGCTCAGGGATCATTTCTGGTGGGCTTAGGGAGCCATATGGAGTTGCATCAAATCCGTGTTGATTTGCAAGGGAAGCATTATTCCCTGTGCTCTAAAATAACCTATCAATGACCTATTTTATTGACTCTTTTTTGTTTGTTTGTTTGTTTGGGTCAAACCTGGAAGCGCTCAGAGGTTACACCTGGCTCTACACTCAGAAATCGCTCCTGGCAGGCTCGGGGGACCATATGGGATGCCGGGATTCGAACCACCGTCCTTCTGCATGCAAGGCAAATGACTTACCTCCATGCTCTCTCTCTGGCCCCAATGACCTATTTTAAAGTGTTTTGTTGGTCGTAAATGAAATAGAATTTATAAAAGATGAGCACCTAGCTTTTCAAGATGATCTCAAAATGTGAAGTACTTGTTTTTCTTGGAGTTCAGGTAAAAGATGATAGTTTTGAAAACTTGTAACAAAACTTTTTCATAGAATGAGTTCCATTAACCAAAACACAGATTTTGAAGACTGGTTTATAAAGATTTGAAAGCTCAATTTATATGATTAGCTTAGAAATAATACAGTAGTATTATAGCTTTTAGGAAATAGCTGGATAACATAACTAAGATGAAAGAATTTCTGAATAATCTGAAGAGATCATGCAGAGAAAAGCAGCATGCATATTTAGAAAGAATTTTGTTTGTGCTTGAAGAAAGACCATATGACCAAAACAGGGATAGTTAATGGATTAAGTCAATGCTGAGGATTATGGATCTCCATTCAACAGAGCACTATAAGCTTTTCAGCCTCCTAGAATCTCTTCCCTTGCTCTTCCAAGTATCATCCTCCACTGATAACTGCTGGCACATCTCCCTATAATCCAATAGTTCCATTTAACATACATCCTAAAATTTTGTTCAAGCCATTTTAACTCTCCTGCATTTATTTTAAGTAGTCTAGAGCTTTTAAAAGCCACTTCAAAGAAAGCAGAATACTGCACATCTGAAGGAACTGTGATGCCATAGAAAGGACCAGCACCTGAACTTCGGTGATATTGAGGAAAGTAGTTTGAAAATTCACTTTGAGTCAGGACAATATTGAACCCTTCTTTCACATCAGAAAGAACATTAGAAGAGCATGGTTAGATCTGTTTTCAACTTATGAATTTAGAGAAGTATAATCACTTATTTGACCTCTCTTAAATGAATTTTATAATTAAATATTATTAATCAAATTTCAATGTATGTTGTTGTTGCCTGAGTTTCATTTATACAATGTTCCAAGACCCGACCCTACACCAGTGCCCATTCCCACCACTTATATCCCCAGTTTTCCTCCTGCCCTCATCCCCATCCCTATCTACCCCTATAGCAGACATTTTTCTTCTCTCTATCTCTGCCTCTCTCTCTCTCTCTGTCTCTTTCTCTCTTCCAATAGATTTCTCTGTTACATATTGTGATAAGCAATATTGTTACTAAAGGGTTATCACTTTCAGCACCCAGTCCTTGTCCAGGGAGTGATAATTTCTTTGTTGTTGTTTTTATTGTTCTTTTGTTTTGTTTTGGTGACACTCCTGGCTTTGCGCTCAGACATTGCTCTTGGAAGGCTTGGGGGACCATATGGGATTGAACCCTGACTGGTCCTGGGTCAACTACATGCAAGGCAAATGCCCTACTTCTGTGTATTGCTTCAGCCCCAGAATAATAATTTCTGATTATTATTATCATAGTGGTTTATTCTCTAACCTAACTGTAATACCTTCCCTATTTGTGGCAAGCTTCCTGCCATGGACCGGTACTCCTGAACTTTATCTTCATTTTCTCTCGATATTAATACCACACTTTCATTTTTATATCCTACAAATAATTGTGATCTTTCTATGTCTATCCCTTTCACTCTGACTCATTTTGCTCGGTACAGTACACCATCTGAGCATAAGAAAATTACAAAACTTCATTTTTTTTTGGTCACATCTGGCAGCACTCAGGGGTTACTGCTTGCCTCTATACTCGGAAATCACTCCTGGCAGGCTCAGGGGACCATATTGGATTCCGGGATTTGAACCACTGACCTTCTGCATGCAAGGCAAATGCCTAACCTTCACGCTATCTCTCTGGCCCCTCAAAACTTCATTTTTAACATATCCTTAATATTTCCTTGTGTAGATGTACCCTGGTTTCTTTATCCACTTATCTCTTCTTGGGCACTTAAGTAGTTTCCAGATTCTGGCTATTATTTATATTATTTATAGTACTGCATGAGAATAGGAATGCAGATACCTTTCCTGCATTGTGATTTTGGGCCCTAAGTGTACATTTATAGAAATGGTACTTCTGTGTTATATGGGAACTCAACTTCTAGTTTTTAGAAGACTAACCCTATTGTTTTCCTAAAAGTCTGGACATGTCTACATTCCACAATCAATTAATGAGAGTACCTTTCTCCCTGCATTCTTACTAGCACTGGTTGTTTTTGTTTTTTGTGATGTGAACCAGTCTCTGGTATGAGTTGATATCTCATGATAATTTTGATTTGCATTTCCTGATGTGGAATATTTTGTCATGTGCTTTTAAATCATCTGGATTTCTTATTTGAGGAAATGTCTGTTCATCTCTTACTCCGACTTTTTTCTTGGACAGTTAGACTTTTTTTTTCCTAGCTAAGCACTACCAGTGCTTATATATCTTAAATACAAATCCCTTCTCAGATGGATATTGGGTAAATAGTTTACTCCAACCTATGGACAGTCTTTGTATACTAGTCACCATTTTCTTTTAGGTGCAGAAGCTTCTTAGTTTAATGTAGTCCTATTTATTTATCTTTGTTTCTATATCCTTGGTCAGTAGTGCTTTATCTTTGAAGATGCCTTTAGCTTCAGTAACATGAAGAGTAATGCCTAAAATGTCCTCTATGTACCTTATGCTTTCAGGACTCTATCAATGTTTTTAATTCATTTTTATTTAACTTCTGTTAATGGGATTAAAAAGAGGTCTGAGTTCATCTTTTTTGCAGAAATCCGGCCGTATTTCTGAAAATCGATTATTGAAGTGGTGTTCCTTGCTCCATTTCATATTTTATGTCCCTTTATCAAAGATTAATTGATCATACTAGAGAGTTTGTCTCAGGTTATTCAAGTCTGTCTATCCATTGATCTATCTTTATTCTAAGAACATGCTGTTTTGATGATTACTGCTTTATAGTTCAAGTTCAGTTTGAAGTTGAGGAAAGTGATGCCTCCCATCTCCTTTTTCCCAATGATTGCTTTAACAATTTCAGGAGTATCTGATCTATTTCTTTAAAATATGTGCCATAGGTATCTTTATAGGAATTGCATTAAATATGTACAATACTCTGCTTAATATTTTAATGATGCTAATTTCCCAATTCATAAACAAGTCATCTGTCTCTATTTCCTTTTGTTCTCTTTTATTTCTTGAAGCAGTGTTTTAGTAGCTTTCTTTTTTTTAGGTCTTTAATCTCTTTAAGTTGACTTCAAGGTACTTGATATTCTGAGGCATAATTGTGAACAGAATTTTTTAAATATCTTTTTCTTCTCTTTCATTATTTGTTTACATAAAAGTCATAATTTTTTGGTTTGGGATTTTGTACTAGATCTTAGAAGAAAGGATATTTTTGTTTTCCACTATTTGCCATGGGCATGTGGTAATTGACTTTAATTATACTGAGAAAAGTTCTTTCCATTCCCATCTTGTTGAATTCTTTCATGAACAGGTAAAGGATCTATTTGAATGCTTTCTCTGTCATCTATTGTTCTGATTCTATAATTTTTATACTTTCTTTTGTTTAAATGGTGTATCATATTGATTGACTTGCATATGTTAAATCATCCTTGCATTCTGGAATTAATCCCATTTGATCATGGTATATGACCTTCTTGATGAGCTGTTAAATTCTTTTTGCTTGTATTTTGTTGAGGGTCTTTGCATCAATGATATTATCCTATAATTCTTTTTGTAGTACCTCTGTCTATTTTTGTATCAGGGTAATGCTAGCTTCATAGAAACTGATTAAAAGTGTCTGTTTCTTCATTTTCTTGTTTCTTCCATTTCATGGAAGAGCCTGAAAAGGATTTGCAGTAGGTCCTCTTGAATGGTTTGAAAGAATTCACTATTGAATCAATCTGGGCCTGGGCTTTCATTTGAGGGAAGTCTTTTGATTACCATTTCAATTCCCTCTATAGATCTATTCAGGTATTACACAGCATCTTGCTTCAATCTTGGATAGGGAGGAGTGGTTATAGAAGTCCAAGAATTTGTCCATTTCTTCCAAGTTCTCTTGTTTAGTGGCATAAAGATTCTCAAACTAATCTTTGAATACCTTTTGAATTTCTGTAGTATCTGTAGTGACATTTCCCCTTTCATTGCATTATTCAATTTATTAGATTTTTTTCTCCCTATTTCTTTGTGAGTATTGTTAATGGTTTGTCTATTTTGTTTACTTTTTCAAAGAATAACCTCTTGTTTTCATTGCTCTTTTGGATTGTTGTTCTGGTGTCTATTTAATTAATTTCTACTTCAAAACTACAAATTTTCCTCTTAGTACCAACTAACTGTTCCACAAATTCTGATAATTTATGTCTTCATTTTCATTTATTTTTAGGTATATTTTATTTCTTATTTAATTTCCTTTCTTCCCACTGATTGTTCAGTAACGAGCTGTTTAATTTCCAGGTATTAGTAATTTCTGTTTCTGTTTGTAATTTACTGCTATTTTCAGAACATATTGTTTGAGGATATAATTGATTTCTCCTCTCTTCCTTTAATGGAGATATCTTTTATGGACCAGCATGTGGGCTATTGTGAAGAATGTCCCATGTGTTTTGGAGTAAATAGTTATTTGCAAAATACTTGAGTTAATATGCTAAAAATGGTACTCAATGCTGAAATAGTTGCTTTCTCTAATGTTTATAAATGATTCTTTATAATAAAGTGCCTCTATGACGTTGACAAATTTTTCATCTTAAATGCTTTCCAAGATCCTAAATACTGCTTATCTGTTCTGCTTTTCTGTGGTGTGTCAAGGAGAAAACATGCACATGGAAAAGAGTAACATATTTACCCTTCATGGAGAGATATCCAGTCATATCTCTTTTTGTATCCTTTCTCAGACAGTTCAACACCAGTATTAGCTATTATTTTCCAGAGATTACCTAGGAAATCCTTCTTCTTTGACACTATAAAGTCTTGGGTTAAATTAAATTAGAACATAAGATTTTCTCCACTAGAATTTTATACATTTTTCTTTACTGAATCATTGGCTTCATTATTTTGGGGTTTATGAGCTGAAACGTGTCTTCCTTGAATTATACAATGTGGTTAGGTAGTGGTTCTTTAGTACTTAGCTACTTAGCCGGATAGATTTTTTTTTGAGGAATGAAGAAAATAAAGGAAAATAAAATGATAAGGGTGAAACCACAAATTGACCATTTTGCTTTTTAAATATTTTCTTGCTTAGCTTTAGATAAAGTTGTATTTGATGGATACATCTTTAAGCCAATATTAGTATGCTGTGGTGACTCAAAGGAGATGTTTCATAGAAATTGAAAGTGGCCTTATACAGAGCCATGCCTCACCTTTTCCAGAATAAAAAAGTTATGAGGCACAGATATTAAATGAACAATAATTGTTGATATATCTTTATAGTTTCATATTTCCTGATATTTAATGAGAAAAGCACCTCCTATTATGAATACCAAAATATTAATAAAATATATTTATATTTATTTATTATATATTTATTTAATAACCTTCCTGAATATATCACTATTTAATAAAATATATTTATTTAATAACCATCCTGAATAGTATCACTAGTTTTAATCATTAATGTGTTGAATGTTCCCTTAAATAACAAAGTTATACATTTAAATTGAATTATATTGGTTATTTAATATGTTTTGAGGAATAAAATAATTGTTTAACTCCCCTATCGTTCTTGCTTTACTCACTGAGGTCCCTATTTTGTTACTTCCTCCTTTTCTTTTTGGTCATTCATTTGTTCAAGAATTCATTTCTATTAGTCATCAGTCTACATTTATTGACTCATGAAGGGATTCAGATTACAGAATTAAGATTTCTTTTAAAATAATCATGGTTCAGAAGAATGTAGCAAAGTCATTAATCATAAAGCTCAAATTTCTCAAAACACTAAAGGGAAAAAGATTTACAGTTGAAAAACAAAAACACTGAGAGACAAACCAAGGAGATGCTTGAAGTAACATATAAATCTATAAGGAGATTTTTATTACTCACAAAAATTAAAATAAAATGTTCACTGCTTTATCTTCTTTGAATTACCAGAGTGATAAAGTGACTTCAATATTGGTATAAAGAGGTAAAATATATGCTAACTTTATTCGTTCACTTTTATTTGCTAATTAGTCAAAAGTATCCATATACTAGCTAGCTAACCGATACGTAAGAGTTCAGGATGCCAGTAAAGTTCTAATATCTGGAACATCAAGTCTTTTCTGAAAATATTAAACTCATTGGCACAATCTTGAATTTTGGGGTCTATCCCCTCATACCTGCACATTTATATGATATTGTTCTTTTTCATGTGCCAAACTAACGGCCTGCGGGCTGCAAATGGCCCTCTATACAACATTTTGTGGTCCTGCCCTAGAGGAATCTTTTTTTGTTTAGTTTTGTTTTAGTTGTTTGGGTCACACCCCCCATTGTTCAAGTCTTACTACTGACTTTGCACTCAAGGATCACCCCGACTTTGCCTCCTGCAGCCCCCAAGTAAATTGAGTTTGAGGCCCCTGGCTTAGAGGATAATACAGAGCAATATAAATATATTTTGATGATAAGACTTTGAATGCTAAGTATGTAGTATGACTTCTTTTAAAATATATCCAGAGTTGGGTAAGAGTTACCATTTGATTTATTTGTCTTAACATCCATACTGATTTCTTGAAAAATATTATATCTTTATTATCTGTTAAAATAATTATCATCTTAGTTATAGACTTTTTTTTTAAAGATAAATGCCTTAGGGAGCCGGGTGGTGGCGCTGGAGGTAAGGTGCCTGTTGCCTTGCCTGCGCTAGCTTAGGACGGGCCACGGTTCAGTCCCCCGGTTCCCATATGGTCCCCCGTGCCTGCCAGAGCGACTTCTGAGCGCATAGCCAGGAGTAACCCCTGAACGTCACTGGGTGTGGCCCAAAATCCAAAAAAAAAAAAAAAAGATAAATGCTTTAATTGAGCTTGACAGAGCAAGATAGTGACCATGTCACCTAGGAGCATTAATTATGCAAGGAAATTAAGTAAAAGAGCTTGACTTTTCTCATTTAGAAAGAATATGGGGACGAAGAAGGAGATAAAGAAAAAAGAGGTCATTGATGAAAGATGAGTTGATTACCTAAGTAGTCAAAAGACAACTACTTTCTTATGAAACTTCTAAGTTGGCTGTCCTGTGTTTCTTTCTGTTTTGTTTTTGTTCTGTTTCCACACCCAGCAATGCTCATGGGATTATTTCTGGCTCTGCATTCAAGAAATACTCATGGCGGTGCTCAGTAGACTATATGGGATGCAAAGAATCAAGTCCCAGTCATCCACTTACCAGGTAAGTGACCTGACCTTCCCACTATTTCTCTAACCCCTCCTAAGATTTCATCTTCAATCTTAGAATTCACTTTTTACTATCTATAAATTTCTTTGGTCTACCTAAAATTTCAGAAAAGTCATCAAATAAGTTGAGACTTGTTGAAATGTTAGGAAAATGTCTAGTCTATGTCTCAAGTAACACCAAGATTTAGATTACAGAGACTAGCAGTAAGTGTGGAAGATAGCTTGATTCCTATTTGGAGGTTACTACAAGTCATGCTGAAGATCAATGCGAGAGGATAAAACTTTCCCAAAACTCAAAGTAAACAGAGAGCAGTCACAAATTTGAACACTGGGAGGGAGGGAACAACTAGAAACAGAAGCACATATATTGGGAGTACCTAAGAATGACATCGTTGAAGAGTAAATTCTTCATATTTTAATGGAAGTTTGCATAAAATCTCCCAATCCCACAAAACAGAAAACTAACTGAATTAAACAGAAATAAATGTTCATATAACAGTTGTTGGCTAAGTAAGCACTAGTCAATATAATCATGATTATTCAATTATCACAAAAGCCGATAATTCTTAATAAGCAAAGTTATTTTATTTTTTTTAAATAATGTCTTTATTTAAGCACTATGGTTACAAAGATGTTTGTAGTTGGGTTTCAGTCATAAAAAGAACACCCTCTTCACTAGTGCAACATTCCCACCATAATTCACTAAAAAAAAATTCAGGAAAGCGGGTACAGTATATTTAAGGAGTTTGCTTTAGTAATTTCCAAATATACTTAGCTCTTCCTCTATGAGCTCTTCTTCTCTGAGCTCTCTCTTGTCCTTTAGGAACTCAGCTCTACAATATATGGAACATTAGCAGGTAAAGGCGTATGAAAGTTTTGCTTTTTGGTAATTTCAGGAAGGACTCAATACCCCAAGTCCAGTATGCCCAAAATGCCTCAGAGGAAAAAAGCATAAGGTCAAGTGTCAAAGAGTAGGAACTAAGACTAATTTAGTAAAAAAAAAACCTAGACTAGAAAAAAACTAGTTCAGAAAAAGCAAGAATAGGACAAAATTGTCTTAAATGAGCTTTGAAATCTATATTTGTTACTACTAGTTTCATTTATCTAGATTGAATTTCTGACTGATTTGGTTCAACTTAAATACATAAACACAGTACAAATTATGTTGAGGAAATTGCCCACAAAACTCAGCAGTCAACTCGTATGACTCACAAGTTTTGGCTAAGCTACCAAATTCATGACTGAGGACCCAGAGCAGTGGCAAAAGCAGTAGGATGTTTTCCTTGCAGGCCCTAGCCTAGGAAGGACAACAGTTTGATTCCCCAGCACCCCATATGGTCCCCCAAGTCAGGAGTAATTTCTGATTGCATAGCAAAGTGTAACCCCTGATGGTCACCAGGTGTGGCACCCTCTCCCCACCCCAAAAAAAAAGGCAAAAAGAAAAGTCTCAAATACAGGCAGGGGGTGGGGGAAGAGTGAGTTGGGGGGCATTGGTGTGTGAATGTCGCATTATTGAAGGGGAGTGTTCTTTTTTATAACGATAGCCCAACTACAAGCATGTTTGTAATTATGGAGCTTAAACAAGATATTTTTTTAAATTTCTCCCTTATTTTTTAAAATAAAATATACCAGTGAAATTAAGTCACATACAGGATTCAGTAAATGCAGACTTGCATCTTTTAGTTCTCTTACTTTTATTTCCTTTCTATGCCTTTCATTGGTTTCCCATTCTAGGTATATCCTCCAAATAAGTGTGATTTATTTTTTTAGTAAACATATACACTTGCCACAGTGGCGTTCAAATATCTAGCTTACACCCACACTGTCTCAGCTAGGGTGATGCCCCATGTCCACATGGATATAAGCAAAGGACAATGGTAACCATGAGTCAGGATTCCTCAGAGAAGATGAGCAAAAACCTCAGAAAATTCAAAGCATGTGTTTCATAGAGCAAAACAGAGCACAAGATCTTACCATCTACCAAGAGTTTCCATTTCTGAGTTAGGAGACCTTGCTAAGAGCACTCTATCACCATTTGAGTCTTCCTGCAAAGCAACTTATTTCTTTGCCCTGTGGAAAACTGTTAATAGTTTAAATGATAAGTATCTGATAACAGCCTTTAAAACAAACTCCCTGGAGAATTAGAAAATACGGCTAGGAGAAAATACAGGAGTTATGGCACTTACCTTACATGAAACTAATCTCAATGTGATCCGCAATATCACATAGACACGCACTCCCCCCAAGCACCACCATGAGAGATAGGTGTGCACAAAGTCTGGAATTAAATCCTAAGTACCTCAAGAAGTGGTTTAAATACAACACAAGAAGAAGACAATGACATTAAGCCAACCATATTCATTGACCAAAGTGGTGAATCATTTATTGTGTTAACAAATGAGAAAATGCATTTGTGTACCAGGGATAATAAAAGATCTACAGATATCTGCAGAAGGGCAACTGAAACGTATTCAGTCAGTGATCATTCAGAGAGAGAGAGAGAGAGAGAGAGAGAGAGAGAGAGAGAGAGAGAGAGAGAGAATTATAGGAAGGAGATGGAAAATAGGTTAAAAAATACATTTAACAATAAGAATTTTCCAGATAATAGAAGTCAAGTTTAAGAATATTATATGTTAAAGAGAGAGAGGGGTTAATTGATGCCTAATTAAGTATGATGAATGGTATTTCAATGGTTTCCCTTTTTTTTCTAGGTTAAGTTAGTTCCCAAATTTACTTCAATGCCCAAATGCACTCCAACCTTGTCTTATATATATTGTCTTTCATTCTCCTATCTCAAACTTTCTGTCAACCTCACAGGCTTACTTTGTGTGTGTGCCCCCATGTTTATTGCATATATATTTACAATAGCTAAGAACTCAAAACAATCCTAGTGTTCAAGAAAAAATGATTATATAAAGATATTAGTGTAGATAAATAATGGAATGCTACTTGTCTATAAGAAAAGATGAAATATGCAACTTTTCACAGGCTTACTTTTAATTCCTCTAGGGTACCGCATTCCCTCTGACACATAGATTCTTTAAACATTCCAGGCTTCTGCCAGGAATATTCCTCCCTTTAAATGCACTTAAATTTTTGATCTCAGATGAAGTACCATTTCTCAGCAAAGACTTTTCTAACTAATTCAAACCAAGTCAAATACCTTAATCATAAGCTTTATAGAATTCTAGCTGAATAAAACCAGAGTCAATCTTTGTGTGGAAAGAGACTTTCTGTACTCACAAACAATCCCACCAAATCTTGGCTTGATATTTCTCTTTTAGAATGCATCACAGCACATTGTCAGCCTATGACTTATTGGCTATATTAATATTTTATATGCCATAAAGTAGATATTCTGTTTAATATATTCTAACATTTGAAGGCTCACATTCTTCTTTCTCAATTTATAAAAGTTATGGATACTCTTATGGATTGAATTATGTATTGAAATAGTATTGAAATCCTGACATTCAGTGTCTTAAATGTAATCTAATTTGGAAATAGACATTTAAAGAAAATAAAATTTTAGATAAAGTTATTAAAGTAGGCCTTCTTGCATGTATCTTATATCATATTTGAAGGACATATTTGAAAGACATGAATACGAGACCAGGTAAAGATACAGCAAACTATGTCATCAGAAAGTCATGAATAATTTGAGGCCAACAGAAGAAAGGGAAGAGATTTGGAACAGATTATATTTTTAATAGGCCTCAACAGAAACCTCAACAGTTCTATTGGCACCACAATTTTAAGTTTCTAGTCTTTAAAATTTGAGGCAACACATTTCTGTTTGTAACACTTTGCTGAGATAAGGATATTCTTGTTAGAAGTAAAATTTCTTATATGTAACTTCAGGAGTAATATTGTCAGAAGCACACAAGTTCTAGAGTCTGGGTCAGGCATGACTCAACAAATGCTTAAATGAAAATAGAGAGAGAGGGAGAGAGAAAGAGAAAGAGACAGAGAGGAGAGAGAGAAGAAAACTGGCATTAGAACCTATTTTGGTTGTAAGTTTGATCTTGATTAAACACAACACTTCACTTTTTACCCTGTTAAATCCTAAAAACTGAATAATGTCGATACTAACCCCTTGTTCTCACATCTCAGGGAAAGGAAGTCATGACCTTAAGATATTACAAATTCATACAACCCAAGAATGATTATACTGGCAATATGATCTGAGTTTGTTTTACCCTGAAACCGATGCTTTTTCTCTTATTCTTGACTCTGAGCATGAATGATAAGTGCCAAAGCACATGTTGTGTGGTTTCCGGACTGTGAGGTTACGGAGAGACCAGGGTTATGCATGTGTCAGTAAATTCAGAAAAAAAAGAGAATAGCTTAAAAAAATTCCATTAACATTTATTTTGACTGCTTTTTTTTACTGTTTAGCATTATTATAACTTTTATTAAGTCAATTTTTTATCAGAGAGAGAAGTGCTCTTGTTGATCAGGAATAGAGACAATGAAAGATTAAGAGAAACTAATGGAAATTATAAATAGGAATTTTAGAGTTTGTTAGAAATGGGTAGTATGGATAGAAAGTTAAACAAATTCAATTTTTCATTTACCAAAATTTATTTTTCATGTCTCACTTGACACAAGGTTTCAAATATGCATGTTTAGCCACATAGAACGTTGGGTCTAGACAAAAGTTTCTGAGAAAATTCTCAGAAGAATATCCTATAAGAATTCTAGCAAATAACCCATTTGATACTATTTTCCCCACATATTTTTCTATGATAAAGCTTAATTTATAAATTAGCTATAACAAGTTAGAAATAGTAATAAATAAGAAAATTTAACAAGTGTAATAACATATTTTAATAAAATTTATGTAAGTGTGATTTGTCCTCTCAAAATACTATGTTGGTATATTGTTTTTAGACCACAGTTGACAATGTGCATCAAAAACTTCAGAGATTGAAAACATAAGTTGTAATTTCTGTATAATAAAGGACAGTCATGTGCAACTCAGCAATGGAGTTCTATAAATACATCAATCGGCAATTTCATCACTTAGGAATGTCAAAAATGCAATTGCAAATCCACATACTCTATAGCTCACTGTACACATACACTAAATAGGAAAGTGCACTATTGGTGTAATCTCATTCTGGCCCTCATATTTCTTACTAATCCACAAAGAAAGTATTTCCATATAAACTGACAATGGTTTTCAGTCACTATCCACAGGTTATTGTTGTCTTCAGGTATAAAAATGTTGAAAATAAGCAAATATGTATAGCCTATTTGGACCATAGTTGTTTACATGGCTCATTGTTGGTCAACATCAACATCATTAATGATATATGGCTATATATTTTATGACAAACAGAATGTACTAGAGAACAAAGAGTAAAGATAATAACCCATTTTGCATTGTGGGTAAGTCCCATTTGATTGTTCTTGATGTCTGAATGAGACTGAATTGAGAGAATGATGGCTAAAATATATGTACAAAGATCTCTTTAGGTACCAGAGAATATGATAATTTCGAAGGTATGAGTGTGACTCATTGCAATTTGAATGAGGAATAGAAAAGGCTAAATAATGAATGAAATTGGAAAAGTGTACTCTTCGAGTTCATTTTGTCAAATTCCTTATATATAAGGAATATATGTAAACTTGCTGTGTTTCTGTTTGTTTGCTGTTTCCACTATTGAGAACCCTTTATTCTCTCTAGAACATATTTCACTCTCTATGGATTCCCTCACATCTTTCTCAGTAAATTTTAATAAAAAGTACCCTGCTTCACAATAAAAAAAAAGAGAGAGAGAAAGTGGGCAGGAGATGGACAGTAGAGTCTGGTCATGGAGTCTGTGGTTACTCCAGAGAGAACTAGGATACCATTAAAGGTGCTCAACAGAGGAATAAGCATGGAAGAAAGAACTACTGGCCCTGGGAACAATTCAACCTGAGTCTCAGTTGTTTCTTATTAAGAAGCAATGAGGGTAATAGTAAAAAAAAATTGCATGACATACTCTTTGAGTCATCTTGGTATTTATCACAGTAACATAATACAAGCTGGGAGAGGTCTTTGTTACTGTAGGAACAGCATTCTAAACATATCCCCATCTCCAGAAAACTGCTCCTCAACAAGTATAGCATATACTTGTGTGCCTGTGTGCCTATAATATCCTTGAATGATAAGGAACTTTCAGCAAACCTATACTATTGGTCAGAAAACCAAGCCCAGTAAAATTAAAGAAATAAAACCTCTCTCCTCTACTCTCTCTTCTCTCTGCCTCTCCATCTCTGTCTCTC